>JAHBOF010000218.1:0-140294 GCA_020736565.1 Coprinopsis sp. MPI-PUGE-AT-0042 | reverse complement strand
ACGAGGCTTGGAAGAGGTCAGAATGTTAACTTTAGTATGGTATAGGCAATGTACCGCTTGCGTAGTGAGCTAGGCGAACAATCGCGGGGTTTTTGATGAGCTCCTGCAAAACCTTGCGGTATTTCTCATCAATATCAAGGTTCTGGGCTGCCCTCTGGCCTTGGCCGTATGAAACTCCAACGTTAAAAGCAGGGAAATGGCCTCGCCGATGAAGCCAGTCATCCAGGTCGAAGCCACACACGGCCCGTACATGCTCCATGGCCTCAAACGCATCGTCGACTGCCTTGTCGAAGCTTTCATCAGCTGGACGGCCAACGCAGGCTGCAAATATTTTGGAGGTGATGGGGTCCACTAGGATCTTGTTTGCCCTGGACGGATGGCTTAGCATGTTCCGAAGCCTGTAGTTACACAAAAGTCACTCACATTCCATCCCATGCCTCCACCGTATAGCCTTCTTCCAGCAGCGAGGATAATGACAAGACCGTAGCTTTAGTTGAGCCCTTTGGCTTTGCTTGATAGCCGCATGAAGAGGCGGGGAGGCTATCGAGGTCGAGGTCAACAGTGATGGGAACTGGCTTTGCCGACGAGACATATTTCTTGTAGGCGGCGGGCCGTGCTTGGTGGCCATGCTGAAGGATCTCCTGTTCCCGGTCGGCCTTCTGCTTGGCGTTCTTACGTGCCTTGTTCTTCTTCGTCTTCTTGCTCCCTTCCCCTGGTGCCGAGGGAGCTGCAGGCTCGGATTTGGAAGCCGGAGGTGCTGAGGCTTTTCGGCGTTTCTTCGACTTTCTTGCCCTTTCCCTCAAGCTCAGACGGTGCCGACGTTCCTGGACTTCCTCTCAAAGGCCTCCCCCCCCCGCCGCCAAGTGCCACTCCTTCCCATACGGGGGCGTTGCTTGTGGACGCCTCAGGGCTTCGAGGCCTAGGGACCCTGTCGTCACAGCCGGGACTCGGAGGGCAAGCAACGTTTGCTTCCGAGCCAGCCTCGCGCTTTCGTTCATTTGACAGGCTGCCGTCTTCGAGATGAGCATCGTGATCGAGCTCAGCAGCATGGCGAAGCAGTGCGGCGATCGAGAACGAGGGCGGAAGGTCTGCAGCCAAGGCACTGAAAGAAAGGAGTGAAGCAGGCCCAGAGCGCGTCGCAGAGCGCGTCGCATGCTGCTAGTCTGGTCAGTGGCATGCTAGAAGTGTGAAGGGAAGGGCCTACTGGGTTTTCAGGCTGATTTGGCATGGCAAGCCGCTGAGCAAGGGCTGTGTGCTGGTGCTGGGCTGAGGCTTGGTAGGGTAGCAAGGGCGCACTGAGGCCTTACAGGCTGTTGAGCACGTCCACGACCTTGTGTGTAGGTCAGCTTTCGACGCTGAACAGAGTGCAAGGGTCAGGCTTCTAGCGGGGGAGCTTGACTGGAAAATAGATAGCGCTCAGCGCTTAACTTTCGCGTTGCCCACAACAAGTTGAACCACACACATTCATAACACGGGCAAATAAAGGTCGAGCTTACAAATGCATTGCCGCTGATAGGGGCTCTAGCACTCATTACTATGCAGGACGCAGTGTACCGAGTATAGCGTGCACGAAAATTATATCTACACGTCGAGAGCGGGAGGGCATGTATGTATAAGGGGGTCGATCACCGTGGTGTGCATAAAGCTGGTCACTGCAACGATACAGGCTTACGACTCGGATGAGCTTTGGCTGGGAGGGTTTGGGCACAGGACCCCTTTGGAACGGTGGCAAGCAAAGGCCGATGCTGAGGGTTGTCGCCGGGAGTTGTGAGGAGATTTGAGTACAGCCTTAATTCACTATCGTGGACCCTTGGCTCAGCGCATTTTCCGTAGCCATCGCCAGATGGCATCAAGGAATCTGCGCTAGTATACCTTCGGGCTGGGTCAGCGGTCTTCGATAGGCCAGTGCGGGGTCGGCGTACCGGTTTACGAGGTACTGAGACCCTCGCCGTCCATCGGCGCAGTACTTGGGAATGATGTGGCAAGAGCACCGTATATGCCTATGGCCAACAAAAGCCCGACGGCTTGCAGTGCTCACAGGCCACAGGCGAGCTAGTTGGGGATTTAAATGCCTTTCCTGAAGAAGGCGAAAGGCGACATCTGCGTAGTAGATCGCTGGCGTTGGAACGGGGATGGCGATGCTACCAGTCAACGTGAAGCCAAGGGTTTCAATGGGTATGTTCATATAGCCCTGCTTGAACACAATGATGCGCACTCCAATGCCAGAGAGAGCCAAGGGAGCAGTGGGTTCAGCTTCAGCTGTGTTCCCCTCTTTGAGGGCCGCTGAACCAGTCTGGAGAACGGCGGCGGCGGTCTGGCGATTTGAACACGTCAATCTCCCCACCTCCACCGTTATAGCACGAGATTTACACGTACCGGGTGTTGTAGTGCAGCCTGAGCCAGGGTTGCTTGAAGGGTGTAGTTGCTGACAACAACTACCGTGAGTGTGCCGTTGTGAAGGTCCATATCTTGGAGCTGCTGTTGAACTGAGGGAGAAGGATGAGCTGGGCAAATCAACAGGCGTTTATAGCCATATGAACCAAAGGCGAGGGATTGAACTTTCACACAACCTAAGAGCAAAGCCAAGGCCTATCATTTTCCCCAAAGATAAGCTCCGAAGGCATCGGCGAAGCGAGAGACCCTGAAGGGATAGGCAAACAGAATGAATGATGCATTAGGTTGTTGAGCGTAGGTGTAGAATGTATCTGGATCTCTTATGTTGGTACCCACATCCGTCGGGGGGCTTTCGGTCGCGTACTACGTCTCACCGCCACCGTTGTAGCCAAACCTTGGTGGCCCTCGATGGTGTCCACGGCCGTCTGCTGCACCTCCTGACGTCCAATTACTCGGGATCTCGATGTGGCGACTGCAGTTGGCACCCCTTGATCCCCCGACCCTTGCTCTACCGCCTGGTGTAGATCCTGCTGCTCTGTTTCACTGGTGGCTACTGGTGGGGGGGGTTGCTGCAATACCGATTCGATGCAGGGGATGGATGTTCCAATATCGTGTTTGAGTCTGCTCCCTGAGTCCTGCCATCTAGTGGGGTCAACTCTGCTTCCGACTCTGTTTCGGCTCCTGACCCCAGTGCATCCTCATCCTGATCTGATAGGGCGAGCTCAGGGTCATCAGAGTCTGTGTCTCCATCTGTGTCGCTGGCAGATGCTACAGGGCTGGGATGGAAAAATTGTCTATGCCTTGGCTGCTCGTGACGGACTCCTCGTCTCTAGCGGTGGAGGATACTTCTTTCTTCAAGCGGATGCTCATCTTGACACTGCATTGGAGGCGCTGAGGGCCCGGAGCTTGAGCTAGACAGTGTTGGAGTGTCTGCATGGGAATATACATGTCCAACCCCGAGGCCCCAATGGTACCTCATGAGCATGTCACGGTCAACGAATCTGGTATATGCCATGGGCGCCATGAGTTGTAGGACACACGCAAAGGAATGGCCTTACTGGTTCACGTAATACTCCTGCCAGTCGTCTTCTTCTTGTGCGATGCATGAGAGGAAGCAACGAGTGGTAGCGCCGCGGAGTGGCTGACAAGCAAGATGGGAGCAGCGCTCAGGCTTGCTTTGAAGGTGGTTGATATCCTCCGATCCATCGGATTCATCACTGTCGCATTCTGCAATGAAATTGGCTTCAGCCGAATACTCGCTACTGTGCTTTTTCCCAAGGCAGAATCTGGGCATGATGTGGGATGCGCGAAGAACATCTGCAGGGTCAAGGAAATCGACGCTACTGCTGGTTGACGATACGGTAGGGAGACATAGTCGAGGGAGGGCAAGGGGGTTCATGTCGTTGTTCATCCCAGAGCTGTCGAACCACCGCACCCAGAGGAAGTCGAATCGACGGACGCTCATGTCAAGTGAGCCAGGACCGCCATATACAACGTTAACATGGTAAACGCCAAGGACGCACGCATACGCATACCGCTCTTTCGTCTTATCCGTTCCGGGAGCGAGGCGAAGGCACATAACATTCCTCCTGGATGTCTTTGGGTTAATCACATCTTGCTCTCTGCGCAGGTCATACGAGGTGTAGTTGATTTGAAGGGTCTCGTGGCGGTAGATGCAGTCGGATTGGAACAGTATTCGCTGGTGGTTCTGGTGGTCCAATGGGAGCTCGCCCAAGGCCATTTCGGCTGCAAGTCCACGGAGTATTCCCAAAGACTGAGCCTCGGCGTGAGATTGCTCAGCGGGGTCTTGGTTTAGAAGTTCGGAAAGAAGGCATTGAACAACTCTTGGGAGGAGATGCCGTCGGAGTTTGGCCATGAATCCCTGTCGTGAGTGCACTTCTATAAGCCGCCGAAAATCCAGAACCAATGCCAAGCAAGCACCAACCTTGGTTGCTGAGTCAGATAAGTTGGATTGGAGAAAGGGGGCCAGGTCCACAGGTTGGTTCTGGGAAACCCCAATAAAGTACTTGGAGGCAAAGTCGTCGCTACTTTCGCATCTGGCGTTGGCGGCGAAATGCGCCTGCGTATTTTCCTAATGGAGGCCTGGCGGCCTTGAAGTTGAGAGATTTGAATAGAAAAGTCTTTCTTGTTCGTGCGGCCATATTGTTGTTTGGGGACCTTGTGGTTGGTTTCGGTCTGAGGTTGAAAAACGTTATTGAGTGTTTGAAAAGGTGGGAGGAAGGCTCGGACATACAATGCGTCCAGTATAGGAGTCAGTGGTGCCAAATAGCTTGATATTTGGCACTACGTGCCCAAGTGCATGGAACTTCGGCGTGTTGAGATTCAAAGTCTTTTCTTGGCGTCCTTGGACTTTGATTCTGGTCAGCATTTGCTTCCAAGATACATGGGAAAGGGGACAGACCTCCTGTGACGGGTTCTCCAGCGGCCTCCTCTTCAGCTGACTCTTGAGGGCCGGCATCGTCTGCACTGCTTGCCTTTCCCTTGCCTTTCCCTTTGGCTTGGCGGGTTGTTCCACCTCTCCTTAACGTATTTCCCTTCGATTTCTTCTTGGTTTCCCGCCGTTTACGAGCCTCGTATTCGCGTTGAAGCTCCTTGGTAGATATTTAGTTGCATGTACGGTTCACAAACTCTCGCAATTGGTGTCCCAGGAGCGTGGTGGTGTCATCAAGAATGTTGACGGTGTGCTCGGTGTGTAAACGCAATTTTGCAAGCCCATGCCAATGGGCAACGACATACAAAAGGTCCATTAACCTCTCATTGTGTGCACCGGGTAACAAGCCTTCGAAGACAGGAATGGCGCACTGAGGGGTGTCTAATTAGCCGTTTGCAGCGATGGGAGTGGCTACATGCCTGAAGAAGGTCCTCGAAATCTCGGGCAGCAAGCTGCTTAACTCCGATATATTGCTCCGGAATCGACGGATGGTGTCACGACCAAAGGTGGGCATTGACCTGTATCTAGTGATCCCACGAAGGGGCATGCGTAAGCTGTTAAAGCCGACAATAGGCTGTGAATGGAATGGAACGACGGCGCGTACCTCAAATCTACTTTGTTTGCAGCACCCTTATCAACCGTATCCAGAAGGCGCAAAATTTGAAGGAATAGAGACTTCCAGACGCCCAGTTCGACTTCATGCAGAACATCAGAAACAATCATCTGATAGAAATTAATTCCTCTGGAGGAGAACCACTCGGAAAATGCATTCTGGTGCGCCACGCAAGGAGTATCAGATGGTGTAATGGGAAATAGAACGGGGAACTGTACCTGGGTAGGGACAAGAGACATGGCTCGCAGTTTCTTATCGACCGGCTTACAGTTAACCGATCGATTATTTGTATAAATGAGATTGCGAGCTTCTGTTATCATGGCTTGCCGAGCAGGGTTATCGTACCTCTTTTGGGTCTCCCTGTGCAAGCGGTCGTTGGTCATACCGAGGTTGTGTACCCTATCAAGCGGTACGAGGCAGACGGGGCACGGACAAGTACCCTTGAGCCTGATGCTTGCAACAATGATCCTGAGCTGGCGTTCAGCAGACAACCGGTATGTATCAGCTAGATTAACGTACTTTTCGGGATAATCAGCGGAATACGTGAACACCCTTGGATAGAATCGTCGCTGAATTCCGTCCAGGCATAATATGACAATCCCATGGTCAAATGCATGCATAAACTCATCGTCGAGAAGAATCTTCCACTGCTCATGGAAGAGCTCACGCTGGCAGTGAGTCATCAAAGGTGCAGGGAGTGTCGTGTGTCCCGAATGTGAGATGTAAAAATCTTTGAAGTTATCCGGTAGCTGAGGGTGGTGAGAATGGAGTTGCAGGATCGTGATGCAGACGTACTCGTGAAAGATACGCAAGATGTTCGACAAGGCGTAGCCCAAGTTTGGCTCTCCTGTACTTCGAGTCGTTGGCGTAGGACATGTACAAGGGCCAGAGCTTGGCGGTGCCAAACTGTGCCAGCACCGTTTCATCAGAGCCAAACATGAGCCCGATAATATACCTTGGTAAATCACAGCCATCTTCAGGGGGCGATTCCTGGGGATTGGTTAGAAATGTCCTGTAGCGGGTACGGTTGCTCACCTGTAAATCATTATAGGCCTTCAGAAAGGCGGGGAGTTGTACATTTCTCCATACACATTGACGTCAACCCCCCCTTTGGCTGGATTCCACCGAAGTTCATGTGGGAGGAAGTGGAAGTGATCTTCTGGCCGGAGGTTCATGATCCTTTCCCTGATCGTAGGAACAATGGGACGATGGCGAAACTGAACATCAAAGGGAGAAGGGCCAGGGCTTGCGCACTTCTCATTGAAAGGAACATTGATAGATACGGTGGAGGTTCTCCAAGACGTTTCGTCGATCCAAGCATCGTCGTCATTGTCGTTCGTGGCTGATGTTGTTAGGGCAGTGTCTATTTTCGTCCAATCTATCCCACAAACGTCGGCAGGGTTCCAGTCGGGGCTTCCAACAATCTTGAGTAGGCTTGCAAAACCAGCCCTTCCCTTGCCGTTCTCATCACTGGCACGCCATTCTCCAAGCAAGAAGGCGTTACGATTGGGGAATGGGTAGTAGTTGTCTGGGTCTTCCTCTTGAGGTGGGGGATTGCAGAAATTTCGCAGGTGAAGAGATGATTCTGGATCATACGGGTGCAGCTCTGGGGATTGGAAACGCTTGTAAAGGCCAAATTCATTCCGCTGGGTGATGCGAACGGATCGGTATATTTCATTCTGTGCTGGGATAAGGCGTGTCGTGGGAGGGAGAGCTGGAGCTGGGCTTGAAGGGGGAAGTACCGCTGGAGAGTCGGGGCCATGAGACAGCTGAGCAAGTGAGGAGCTCAAGGAAAGCGTCGTCTGTCCGGGTAAAAAGTCTCGATATCTTGCTATGAGATGACGTGCACTTTTGACTCGCTTGCCCTTCCCTTCCTCAGGGGGAGGAATTTGAGGCGGTTCCTCTTCAACATCCATGTTTTGCTAGAGGTGAAATTAAGACAATAAGACGGTTAACCAGGTCAACGTATGGAAAGTCCGTACCTCATCGCAAAGCGCTTCCTTGGAGCTGCTGCTGACATTGTTGTGATTCTCCAACTTCTGGTGCGCCCCAGGATACTGGTCGATATCCAAGTCGGCCTCCGTCTCGAACCATCTTCTTTGAAGGTTGACCATCAGCTTCGCTCGCAGCGCGGGCTCGTTTAGCGGCTGTGCTACTTCTCACGTCATGAAGCGTCTTCTTCAAACCACGCTTGAGTGCTGGGCACTTGTTCATATGGGAGGTCAGTGCACCAGGCCGATTGAAATCTCTTGAACAGAAGGAACACCGGCCGTTCCAGGGAGAGGCAACCTGCTGTTGTCGGTAGTCTTCGTCGTCATCATCCATAGTCGCTGGGTAGACAAGCACTCTCTGAGCACTGAGCTGGCCTCGGAGGTGCAATGATTGCCGGATCACATGATCGTTCGTTCCCATTCGAGAGTCATGTGACAAACGCGTTCGAAACTCAAGCAATATTCCGGTATGTCAAAGTAGGGGAACGCAGAAACGAGGTATGGATTAATTAGAAACAAGATAGAAAAACAAAGATAGAAAAACAACGTAGATGATTGCAAAAAGTCGAATGATTAATGTAGGACCCCCGTCTTAGCTCAAGCCTTTCATGCACCGATCTCAGCGTTGCCACCGGGCTGGCACAGCTGGTCATCGATCGCGCGAGCCACCTGTTCTGCATAGGTGATCTCTTTTGCACCTCCACAAGGCTCTTGATCTTCAGGCGGAACGTCAGGCAAGGGTACAAAGCCATAGTCGGCCGCAACGTCTTTGGGGAAGGGCGAGCAGATGTCAGTGTAGGCCTTCACAAACTTGTTGACGAGGCGCTCGTGATCGATCTGGGAAAGGAAACGCGAAGGATTTTGTAGAACGAAACGCATGGCTTCGGTCTTGTTGAGAATGAGCGACTGCGCTTCAATGTCGTCCAGTACGTCCGAGGCCGTCAGGTTCAACGTCCCTCGCCTGCAAGCCGTATACATCACCGCGGACAGCTGGTAAGGGGAATTGAGCATTTGGTTCATCGTATCGCAAGGGATCAAAGCAAGAAACCCACCAGTGCCACGGGGAGGTTCATCAGTTGAAGAGGCGAAGGCCGATGCCTACCGATGAAGCCACCATCCAGTTGAGCGACGGAATGGATAAAGTACTCGACAAGGCGCAGCACCGCACCATGCCCGAAGTATGTGACACAAGGCAGCCGGCCCTGGAAGCTATCCCCGTTTTTGATCGCAAGGGCGAGCTTACGAACGATCTCAGCAGACAGCTAGGGATATGATGTTAGCGCAGTGACCCTGAGGCAATAGGGTCTGTATCGACTGACGTGAACTATGTGTGCTGAGTCTATGTCATGCTTGATGCCCATTGCGTCTAAATACCCGAAACCGTGCATATAAGCACCTGTGTACGCATACCAATACAGCACTGCTTGAAGCGCCGCGCTGGAATGGTTGCGGTAGTAAAGATCGGGGAAGAGGAAGGGGCTGAAAAGGATGGAATCGCTGAGAATGTAAGCGATGAAATTGAGTAGGAAAGGCTTGATGAGAGTAATCCAGAACTGGGCGGTATTCTTAAGCCCATGTGCCATGTGAAGAAGATGCACGCACCTTCCGCTTGATGGGCTCGAGCAGTCTCAGAGACATCTGCTGCTCCCCGCGACCAGACAATAGATCATACTCTTCATTGAGCCTTGCGGAGATGCTTGGGTCTTTCGCGGCTAGATTGACGATGTCTCCGAGGGAATCGAGGGAGAATAGGCTCCCTTGCAGGAGCGACATGAAGACGAGTTTCCTCGTCACCAATTCGACCTAGGTCGAAATATGAGTTAGCATCATCCAAGGCTCGGTACCAACCATCACAGTACCTCGGCGCTCAGAGGAAGCAAAACGGGATGATGTTCGGTTTCCCATGCCTCTCCTGGAGGCATGGAGAAGGTGGGCTCCGTGACTTCAACATCGGGTTCGGCTGGGGGCGTGGCAGGTGCAGGGGCGGGCTGCGCAGCTTCGACGTTTGGTTCGGCTGAGGGTGACGGTGCAGGGGCGGGCTGCGCAGCTTCGACGTTTGGTTCGGCTGAGGGTGGTGGTGCAGGGGTGAATTCTTCGACCTCGATGTCGGGTTCGGCCTCGTTGTTGTTATCATCATCATCTTGGCCCTGACTAGACTGGCCATCCGCCTCAAGGGTAGACTGATCGGATATGATGGGTATGGCCCTGAAGACGCTGAGCACAGCGGTCATGGAGGGTTGACCATCGTACTGTCGTTCCACGAATGGGATCACGAAGTTAGCTTGGTCTTGTACAACGGCGTTTGCGCCATCACGCTTCAAAATAGATGAGCCTTCAACGTCGTCAGAGGCTGTTGTAGGTGCTTACGGATAGCTCCATATAAGACGATGCGCCCTCCGTGGGTTTGGCAGGCATATCTATGGGCAGCTGTCAGCCATAGTTGACTCAGATGGTAAGAGATACATGCCACAATACGCTGAGGACGAGAGGGGCAGTGGGAATGAAGGACAGGAGGACAGGAAGGCTTTATAGAGGCTTCACTATCGATGTATCACAGTTGTCGCTTATCGCCTTGAGGCATCGGCTTCGGTACACGAGCCAACCTTCATACACTTCAAACAAACTTTGACCCACTCCCAAAGCCCTCCGTATTTCCTTTCCTATAGCATCTGGGCCTTTCCAGAGGCGTGGTTCTTGGGAGATGATGAGCTCGCTTCTGGCCCCGGAACTTTGAAGGACACCTAGTGTGAAGGGGCATCGCGATTGGTCCAGAGGGTGGCAGAAGAGCGACGTACGCGGAGGTGACATACGCGAGCAAGACGAGGAAGTGATGATTCAGAGGCCATACCCTCTGAATTAGACACTAAAATTGATCATGGACGCCATTGAAAAAAAAAAAATAGGGGAAGGGCAGACGATGGAATGAGAGAAACCCATGTCGAAGCACTTGTTGAGACGAATGCGTGGGAATAGTAACCCAAATCCAGTAGATGATGGTCAAACGATCATCAAACGTTAACCGTTTTCGTTTTTAAGGAGCGTAAAGAAACGTTATTCTTGACACAATATTTGGTTATGGGCCCTTGTTTCGAGTTGCGTCAACCTCCTTCTATTGGAACGAATTGATTCGCTCTGCTGTACTAAGTGCAATGAGCAACCCAAGGCGGCACGACGAAATTGGCGACCGGCATCATTGATGCACACTGGATCAAGGTCTTGGCGTTGAGTGTGGTGTAACCATAACCGGGCGAAATGCAGCGGAGTCTTCAGGCCTTTCTTCTTGTTCGAACGAAGCCTTGAAACAGCCTTCCCTCTACTTCGATAGCTTGCACATCTGGCCAAACACCCACTGCACTCAGAAAACACTCCTTTCTAGGGCCTCATTGAACCACAACCGTCCTTAATCACCAGCTAGGCACAACATAGCCGCGGGAAGCAAGAACCATTCCATCCCAAGCGATTCTCTGTCCCATTTATCACATCTGCCCTTCAAAGTCTGCCAGCACCATGGCCCTCACCAACTCGTGCAGCCATGCAGCATTGGAATTTATGCATAGTCCGCCTGCAAGCCGGAGCACCAGGGTTGGGATATCGCAGCCGCCTTCCCCAGACACGCCAGATGCTCCCTTGGGCACTTTCGGGGCTCATATGATCGAGTGGTGGGAGACAGAGGCAGATCCATTACAGCAGGAAATGACTTGGTACATGGACCACCAGTGCTCAGAGGTTTCGGTAAGGATTGCTCGGCCTTCAAACCTCGACACCTACTCATGCACTCTCAACCCACCATTCTAGGACAATGTCACCGATATCGAATGTTATCGTCGTCAGACGGTTCTACTCGGTCAAGACCTAGCGGAGCAGACAACCCGAGCCGAGGATGCTGCCTATCGTTTAGGGCGCCTTGTACTGGAGTCCATGAAGGTCGTTGAGCAACTCGCCATAGCGCAGGCACAAAGGCGTCCGTGAATAGCCTCATCAAAGAGATTTGCAGCAGGCATCCAGTCAGGGCCTCACGCTCGAGTATCCTCAGATGAACATGAACTGCGACAACGACGGGCCCGGATTAGAAATCTTCGTTGTACCGACATCGATGGCCCGCCTAGCTGGGAGTACTGCTGCCAAGCAGAGCGACTTGGGAGGGAATTCAGCACGATCCTTCTATCATGGGACCTGTGTTTGCAAAGATTTGGACAGCAGACAGGAATAGCGTCTGGGGGTGCCGCTCTCCGCAAACTAATTTTTTTGTCACTTGTATTGGTATCGCCTACCTTCGTTAATCATTTGTTGTACATGTTGTAGTATACGGACAATTTCATATTGAATGTCGTGGACAGCACAATGCACGAATAAATTGAAACAGCATCTACACAGGTCGTCTACCATTGAGAATGTCTACAGTGATGGTTCCAAGGGCTCCCCGGGGTACTTGACCGACAAGTCTGTCACAGTGGGTGCAACGATGCGTCACTGACAGCAGGTCATCTTTGCTAAAGCCTTCCTTTCCCGTCGTTCAAAAGACGGTCCAAGACATCTAAATTCGATGGCAGGGGCTGACCAGGAACTGGACATTGGTGCTCCCTCCGCTTGTCAGCAAGGACAATGCGATCACATCGAAGCACATTGCCGGAACATATTGAGAAACGCCATGGTATGGACGCCTGCAGGGTAGCGCGACGCAAAGCCAAGCAGGACCGACATATTTGACGGCGGAAGGTTGAGGGGATCAAAAATCCGAACTGTGTTGGTTGCGTAAGAAAGAAAGAAATACTCGTCCAGCCTCAGACCCTGGAGAACTTAGTATACATTCTAACAACGGTGATGGCCTGAAATACCTTCGCTTCTCGAAGTCTCCTCGAACTCTGAAGTTGGTCCACAGGAGCCGGTTGCATTGTCCGAGCTAGGCGCAGGGGGCCAAAGGCCATTCGTCAGGTTGGCCGACTCCATCCTCGAAAGACCTGGGAAAGATGCTGGGTGTCGCCGGCATGATCCGAATTGGGATAAGCGCCACTTTGCCCTTCTGCGCCATCCAAACCTATATTAAATCAGCAGGTGATGAGGATAAAACACATTGGGACATACTATCATAGACCTCAAATCGTCGAGCGGAGGGAGATGGGAGAGTCCAAGGATCCTTGTGCGGTTTCGGATGCGAGATTGTTACCTATGGATGAAGATATATAAGCATAAGAGAGCCCAATAAAGATGGCACATGCTTCAATCATACCAATGTAAGGGCTGGAGAAAAGGTTCCTCACTGGTGTGGTCCCCTCTACCTTGGCTTTGGTAGGGGTACTAAAAACGCTGCGAGATCCTGAGGGAACAGGAAGTTATCTGGTGAGGCCGACGTCCGATAAAAGTTTGGAAGCGCCGTACCATTGGTTGCGGGAGAGGAAAGCTGGTAGCTAATACCAGCCGCCTTGGGGCTAGATGTCTTGAGCCTCTGCAGTTTCGCAGAAGCCACAAACGGATTGTAAGCGCCGTCTCGAATTTCGTGGGGGGGCGATGTGCTCGCCCACTACGACGCGGCGATCTGCTAGACTGTGTTGAATGAGTTGTCATCGGACAGCAGTTGTAAGCGATGAGGACTGAGAATGCAGAGCCTTCATGGCACAGTGCTTATATGGGATGGACTCAGGGATGGGAAAACATCGCGTCGTGGAAAATATCGCGTCGTGGAAAATATCACTAAATTACGACTGACGCCATGCACATCTTCCCACAACCATATATGGTAAAGGCTCACAAGCCACATGACAGTTCAGCCAGAGCCAAGTGTCATGTGATGCCTGGGAAGTCTGATTGCACTGATCTCTCGCACGACCTCTTTCTAACGCCCATCCCATCCCCCTTCAGTTAAAAGGATGTCACTGTTTGGTAGCGATTGCGGCCCACTCACTCCTCTGCTTCTCTTTCTTATCACCGTATTCCAAACTGAATGGCTCGTCCCAACAACTCTCGCTTGCTCGATGATATTCATCAAGGGCGGTAAGTTACTGCGACCCTCACACACATCCACATCGGACTGACTCTTCTTTCCCCTCTCTTGGCCTCGACTTGACAATTCACACTGCTGTGTCATCGCTCACCAATTGAACAGGAGAAGGATCCAGGACCCCACGTCGGAGCATCTGCTTGGACGCAAGCAGGTAACCTTGAGACAGAAGGACAAAGATGCTGGCAGGAACCCTCGAGGTCAGGCCCAGGCTTCTGCTAGGCGCGTTCGATTCAATGATCCAACTTCTGGTGATGAAGGTGTGTAACAGCCAAGTGGGAAGATGATCATATCTTGACCGTTGTCTTTCGCAGCCTCGACCGACGTTGAAGAAGAGCACGCCTCGGATGTCCAATCTGTTTATGAACATGGTCGCCCACAAGTCATTTACTTGAGCTCAGAACTTTCGGAATATCTAAGGCCAACAGACAAACTACGTGCCAAGGTGGACTCCAACCTGAACATGGCTATTTCCCTTGATGATCCTTCATTCAAGATCGCTCATGAAATTCGCGGCTGGGTGGTTCGGCTTAGTGCTCTTCATGTTTGGATGGATAAACGGTGTCGTGTTCATGATGGCCATTGTCCTTTTTGGGGCTGTTGTTATGTCCCCAGCCGGCGAGAGCATTGGCCATCTAGCAACAGGCATCTCGAGTAAGCTGAGGCAGTCACAATGCGTGTGCAATGACACCGGCTGGCGCGGGATTACTTCTACAGTTATATGTCTTCTGGTATCTCAGTATCTAAGTAATTAAACGAAGAGGGAGATACTTTCGAAATCGTGTCTGATCGTTCACTTACAGCCGGTTCGATTTCGAAAGTAGATGGATCAATTGAAAGGACAGCTGAAAACGTGCTTTTGAGCCTGTGACCAAAGCAAAGCCATCAGACCTATATTACTATCACCAGCGTCCTGACTCTCTTTTCAGTCATGAGACAGGGATC
Source organism: Coprinopsis sp. MPI-PUGE-AT-0042 (assembly GCA_020736565.1). Taxonomy (NCBI): domain Eukaryota; kingdom Fungi; phylum Basidiomycota; class Agaricomycetes; order Agaricales; family Psathyrellaceae; genus Coprinopsis; species Coprinopsis sp. MPI-PUGE-AT-0042. The sequence goes on along the minus strand of JAHBOF010000218.1, from coordinate 125,904 downwards.
ATTCAACGTCGACGTGAGAGCTATATACACACCGCGGTATATCGAGCCTGCGTCTACTAGTCGCTTCACTCGTATGCGCGGCTAGATTTGCTTCTTTTCTACTTGTCAGCCGCTGACTGACGAGATAAGTGCCATGATGTCCAGATCTCCCTCTTCCACTATCGTCCGCTTCCCCCACCAGCATCTCTAATCCACTCCTAATTCAAGCTTAGCTCCTGTGGGAGACCGATATTTGCATCTTGTACCCAAACCTCTACGCCCTTAAGGTAGATGTGCATAATTCAACCTGTGAGTCAACTGCATTACTTACTATGGTCCATGAGCTGATTTGCTTTGTCGTTCAAAGCAGCGCCGTGTTGTCGGTACTGGTGCCCCCGACCATCCACAGGCACGTCCCCATCGACGCATCAATCTCTCGCGAGCATCCTTCGCCGCCTTTGCGCACATCTCCCGCTTGGTTGAATGGATATCAAGGGCCTATCTGCGCTGTGTCAACGAAGAAGGAGGTGCTGTGTGTGTAGCGCTTTCCCTAGCCTCGTCTCGTCTCTTCCTATTCAACGCGACCGCTTTCTTCTTCTTTCATACTTGAACTTCATTACCCTCTCCTTTCTTATGTAGATTGGTCAATAAAGCGGCTACTGCGAAGACAATTGTCACCTCCCGCTCACGTACCATTTCTGTACTCAGGCGTATGCCGCTCAGCTAGCTCAGCGCATTAATCAACTATCATCCAACCTCGAGAATATTCTTGCGCTCTTCAATCTCCTGTAGCGGCGAAGGCCAACTTGTGGTTGTAATTAGAGTAGCTCCGGGGTAACGTTTTATTGAACACCTTCTACAAAGGTCTAGCGACTTCGACTCTTAGGAATAGTTGAGCGTCGACTGGTGTGTATCTGCATACCCTTCAATCTCACTCGTACTGCCAAAACAGCAGCGACAATAGGCTCATTTAGGTGCAACCATCCCCTTCCGCGCACATGAGTCCCATGACCCTGGCTTGTCGATGATCCAACTTCCGCATCTCGAGTTGTTCTGCATATTCAGTACTCGAGATCCTCTTTCCCCTTTTCTCTCTCGCATATCTGCCCTTATTTCCAGTGATACCTCCCTGTTGCATCTGTACTAAATCCCCCTCATCGAAAACTGTGACCAAGTGAAAGTCGACTCGGAGCGGGATTTTATGTTTGTGATGGCGCGGTTCTGGAAACGGTGATCTTCTTTCGCTCTGAGCCGGAAGAAGGAGCCGCACCCGTGCTTTGCAAGTCCGTTTCTCCCTCGCCGAACATCCTCCATTTTCCCCTGCTACCCCAACATCATGATGTTAGGAGGTATATGCCATTATTATAGAGGCCCTCCATATGCCATTCGGGGATCGACACGTGATGGCAGTACAAGCGCCGGAACCATTAACGTTCATCTTGCAGGAGCCGAACGCGTTGCACGTTGTTCCAGCCGTTCATCGCGATTTCCGCCATACCTTTCACTAAACCTCGCCTCCACCACTGCTTTCCCTTCTCCTACGCATGGAAACCATCCATGGCTCCAATTCCGATCAACCATCCGAGTCGTGGTCTAGGCAAGAATCGGCATTCCTGCGCAACTATCCGTGGGACGACACAGCTCTGCTCGCAGGGCCTGCTCATGACTTGGAGAGCAAATTTCCGCCCGAAAGGGTTGTAGAGGCTCCCGTACTCTTGGATGGCGTAGGAGGAGGTGAAGGCCAACACGCTCAAGAGCACTTTATCCAGGTACTTTCCTACTTGTCCGAACCGAATCTATTTACAATGCGAGTAAATCAGCCGCTCATCCGTGTCTTTCTCCGTTATGAGGCCTTCGACGTTCTGTCGCCATTCGGCCAGGCCCACGGGAAGGCAATTCGAGCACTCATCCTAGCAAGGACGGTTGGAACTGGCGTCGTTCAATGTCCCGAATCTAGTACTATCCTCCAACTTCATGGGATCACCAAAGGAACGCAAGCATCCAACCTGCTCTGTCGATATATGTCTCTCCTGAGAGTCATAGACGTTGCATCAGCCTTGGAAGGCCGTCAGCGCAGCCCAAAAATATCGAAATGGGGCCATCCTTGGAATCCTGCAATGAATCCGGTTGGTTTGTTCCAACATTGGCCAGTAGGTTCTGGGCTAATTTTATGATGCTCAGGCGCTTAGCCTTCTTGCCGATGTCAAACCCCTTCTGATGAAAGCCAAGCATGCATTGCAAACACTCAGTCAAGCAGAGGATTCTCTCAGTACACAATCACTGGATACTCCCCATCGAATTATGAAGGAGTTGGCCCGTTCCATGACCAAAACTAAAGGGTGTCATATCGTCAACAACATCCTCCTGGCTTCTCTCCACCCTCTCGTGGCTCCTGTCTGTAAGTTATTTGGTTGGACTCTGTGTGTCTAACTGATCCCTCTTGTATCAGGGCAAGAGTGACGTACCAGAGACCTTCTCACGAGGTCCTGTCAGTTCCGCAACCCAACCGAGGCCGAGAGAACAGAGCTCTCGACGGGCAATGCTGATACGCCAGAGACCTCGCAAGGCATCGTAGATCTCGCAGCTCTTACTGAGGCCGAGAAAGAAGAGCTCTCAACCCTACTCTCAGACGCTGATTCACCTTCGAAAATTCGCTTTCCGCTTGTCTACTCTTTGTTTGTCTCGCCCCTACTTCTGCTCCGAACGCTCAGCGCGTGGAAGAAAAGCATGGATAGGCTTCATTTATTGACGGTATGAAATTCAACTGTCACAACGCGCACCTTCTGCTGCATTCTGATGAGGCTCATCTTGGGCAGGCGGCGATTTATATGGGGAATGATAGGCCTCCAGCAATCGCCAAAACAGAGCAAGCAATATTTTCCGTCATCTTTGGAATCGCAAAGGGTGCCATGACCCCTCGTGGTGGCGTCCAGCATCTGATCGACTCTGTTCCTTGGGAATCCATATCAAACCTTCCTGCAGAAGTCTCGAAATGGTTTGTCCTCCCTGCCAATCCTCCCCTTGCGCCTCCCAATCCCCCTAACGGCATCGTGCTTTCTTTCCCGCATGCTAATGACTCTGCGACTGCATCCGGCGGGTGTCTGATACCCTCCACGCCAGCGAACACAGGCAGCGCTTCGCCGCATTCTCTCGACCCCCTTCCGTTCTTCGGAAGATTGGCTTCTGAAGCCGTTCCTGCGGTCGGGTCGCTTCATGAATTCGCCATGCGTTTTCAATCTGCTGCGATTGCAGCCAACATGCAGCGAACCTTAGCTCAGCCATTGGCTTTGACAGCTACTTTCGCTGCCTTGGGCTTGCACATTGATGAATCGACAATTCAACAGCTCATTTCAGGCTTGCCCCCCCTCAAACAATGCTACAATCACGCCATCACCTGTGCCGTTGGCATTATGCGACGTTGGCCAGGAGCGCCCTCCTGCATGTTCAACATCACGACCATCGACGCCAAGCATTCCCAGCGTTGAGATCAGCATGCAACAAGTAGCAACTACTTCAGCCATTTCGTCTCCTGTATCTTCACGCTCGTCAACACCTAGTGTCCCCGATGATGAGGTACAGAAAGCTGCGGCGTTGGCTGCTCCTATGATGCCATCAGCACCTTCCTCCCAGTCCGAAAACCATCGCCGATCCGAAGATATCAGCAGTGATGAGGATATGGAGGACTCGGATGGTAGGGATCAGGATCAGGAGGATTCAGATAGCCGGGGGAAGGGCAAGGAGGATTCGGATCGCAGTGATCAGGAACAGGAGAGTTCGGGCCGCAGTGATGATGACGAGGAGGGCTCGGACAGCAGCGGTGAGGATCAGGAGAGCCCGGATCGCAGCGACGATGACAAGGAAGGCTCGGATCGCAGCGATGAGGAACAGGAGGACTCGGATCGCAGCGATGAGGAACAGGAGAACTCGGATCGCAGCGATGAGGAACAGGAGAGCCCAGCCATCCGCTCGTCTTCCCCCGAATCGGAGGAGAGGAACTCACAATCCGAAGAGGCTAACTCAGACAGTCGTTCCCTTACTGGTTCGCCTGCTCTGCGCAAAACTCGCTTGAAACGAGTGTCACCTGAAGATGATTCCTCGGAATCGAAGGACAAGGAGAAGCCTGCCTTAAAGAAAGCAAGGACGGGCTCGGAGCTACTCCCTTCTACCACCGACAATGTGCATCTGATGGCTGCATCTCGAGTTGACTTGGGGGTTCCCCTGATAGTAGCATTGTCGTTGATCAGATTATGGTGAGCTTCAACCTCTCGACACTAATCGCTGGTTCAAACCAACCCCCCACCAGGATACCGCCCGTAGACTGGGCCCGCCTCACACCTCTGAAATCCTCGAGTGGGTCCAACAGCCCCAAGGCAGGGTAACCAACTACCCACATATTCGAAGCAATGTGATGCGCTGACGTCGTAAACTCGTAATTCTAGAATCGGAAGAAGGCTCCTCCGACTATGCCAGCCCAAGGATATACCTTCTATGGACCGCGTGGGGAACGTTTCACCTGGAGACCCCTCTTCCATGCAAGTCATGGTTTCGCTAACATTGCCCATAACTAACAAATCCTTCTCTTCAGGGTAAGGATGCCAGGCTCTTCGCCAAATGGGTCTCTGCTATTCAGGGGTGTTTCTGGACCGACAATCGTCCCCTCCACGTCTCCAACCCAGACAAGTCCTTACTCTTGATCGTGAAGGAGGTTGATTATAATGCCTTGACAGCTGAGGAAAGACACAACATATGGGGCAAGCAAGGGAAACTTGCAATTGTACAAACCGATTGTCAGCAAAGTGAAGCTGTTGGGTTTGATTATACTGGGATGGCGACGCTTACAGGGAGGATCGACGCCGAGATTGAGGTCCAAGGTATGTGACTCTATCCGCTAGTCATCTCGTATCCTGAAGGCGCTTGTCTTGAATCCCTAGACCAGTCAAAGCAACTTGGCAACTACACCACCATCTCAAAAGCAAGGTCTCGGCGTACAACCCTTCAAACACTGGTGGAATACTCAAGAATTCCGCTTGACACACGGCCCATCGTCAACGCCCTCAACTTGCCGATGCCTCCAGGCCTTCGCCCTGAGCACAACTTTCCTTTCTCGAGCGAACACGTCGCATGGCTGCGTACGCTAGGCAATAGCTTTTGCTTCGACACCTATCCTACCAGCCACATGAGATGGAGCTTGGTTGCCTTCAATGGTGCCCTACATTACTTGCACATTGACTCTGATGGCTTTGGGACATGGCTAGAAGTCAAGCATGGCTTAAAACTGTGGGTCATTGTACGTCCTAAAGATGGATCGGCCAGTGGGCCTGTGCCATCTTTCACAGAGATCGATGGCTTCTTAAAGTTTTTCGGACAAGGGGATCTACCAAACAGCGACCGTTGGGACGTTGAGGCTGTGGTATTGAAGCCTGGAAGTCGACTGTACGTATTGTCTTTGTTCAATGGCTGAGCTTTCGATCCTTAACTGCTTCAGGATTATGGCTCCCAACACGATGCACGCCGTCTGGACAATGGAGAATTCGATCTGTTATGGCGGCCACTTCTACTCAGTCGCAACCTTGCTCCCAACCGTTGTCGGGGTAATCCACGCTTTCATCGGAGAGGCCAGCTTGACAAATACGGACCATTTCCCATCGAGGCTTCTTTTGCGTCGGATGGTCCATTTCTTTCACTTTGCTTTCATTTGCAAGGGTGGTGTATTGGCTGCATCAGGTAGGCTTTGATGTGCCTTGAAATAGCGCTGCTGACATTATTATGACAATAGCTGATAAGGAGCACCTTCCCGACTTTGAGGACGCTGGCATGTTTGCCGGCACTTTTGCTCTCCTTTGCTTCATGGAATTGCAGAATGTCCTCGACTTCCGTTCCTACATCTGCCCAGATGACGACGCATCAAGTGTTTGGTATCGCATTTCGGTGGAAAGCATGACCTCATGCGATGTTAACGCAATTCCACATGAAGAAAGGCTGGAGTGCATTTATACACGGGGCCTAGCTCTTGAGCTGGCCGCCTGGGTCTTCGCTCACTATGATATCCTCCCTCAAACAGGGCCACAAGCCAACAGGCCACTGTTGGATCCTTGGGCTGACTTTTACTGGCCATACCTTGCCTACTTCTTGGCAGCCATTGGGATCTACAAGTATCGATATCCCGACACCGTCTCCGAGAACCGTGGATGTGATCTTGAGCTACTGACCATCCAGCTCAACCGCTGTGTCGACAATCGAGAGGAACTGAAATCCGCCTGCTCCCAAATTGATCAGGCCAGCATTAAATCCATCGCGCCACCATTTCCCTTTTCCATCGTCAAGCGAGAGGAGCCCCGTGCGTTTCATCGTAAGTGTTTCTTCAGCCAACGATATCGATACGTGTCCTTACTACGTGCCATCCAAAGCGGATACGCCAGAGGCATTGTCGGCGATTGGCTTCCGTCAAGGGGATCGGCTCTACACTGAGGCTTACAAGGAGGCACTTGCCCATCAGGCTCGCAGACGTCGTGCAGAACAACCTTGTCATTGATTCGCTATGATCCCGCCGTACAATTAGACATTCATCTTCATCTCTCATACACGTACTTCGCAGTAATATCAATACCTTTTTTTTGTCGGCTGACTCCCAGTTCTTGGGCATTTTATCTGATCCATTCTTCCCTTATTTTGAACCCGACCTGTAGATCTTAAAACAATCCATGATATCCGAGCATCCAGATGATCTTATCAGTTTTCCCAAATGTGTAATCGTATCGGTTGTCCCAATCGTGTGAATGATTTACAAGCGTGGGAACATGCGTGGGATTGTGCAACAATATCTCACGAAACTTGAGATTGGCTCTTTGCTCCTCTATTTAACGCGATCCCACTCTACCCATCATGCTTTCTTCAGCTTCGAGCAAACGACATGGCTTCTGCCGACCAAGAGATTCAACAGAGCCCTCACAGACAGCGATACGGCACTGCTCGGAAAGCGTGCAATGGGGGCAACGGGTGCTGCCCACCTCCCAAACTAAACGCACTGGAGCTCGGCCCTAGGAAACGCGGGTACGAGCGCTTCCTACAGCACCAATATCTCGATTTATTCTGTTTAGCTCCCCCACAGACCCACTGGTTCATCATGGCCGACACTTCGGACGCTCTGTCTACGCCTTCGTGAACATCTATGCCCTGATAGTCAATGGCCTCGCAATAGAACAAGCGGAAGAGGATGATGTTCCAGAGGAGCCTCAGTAAGTAGACCAAGCCAACAGGATCATATTCCTTAATCTGCCCGCTCTTCACAGAGCCCGCCGCGAAATTCGCGTCTATCAGAAGCTCCTCAACATGGTACCATCGCTTCATCAACGCCTTGTGGATGCCAGTGAAGAGGAGGTGATGGCTATGTCCGCTATGGTACGAGCCCGTGTCTCTTTCTCAAATGACATTGCTGATCCGTACTTTTAGATACAGAAGGGAGCCAACAGTGCCCCGTTCGGATGATACCAAAACTCTCAAGAGTGCGATCGTCGATTGGATTATTCCCCTCAACGGACAACCTTTGAATCCACCCATTGCTCGCAACGTGAAGATGGACCGGGGGTTCTTGCATCCTCGAACGGGCTTTCTGCTTTGTCCTGTGGACCTCAATTGGCAAGATGAAGAGTAAGGCCCTTCGCTCTGCACATGTACCGACACTAAATACAGCCCCAGGGTTCAGAAGCAACTCCGGGACAAGGAGTTGATGGTCTCTGGAAGGTCTTGGCCAATTTTCCTCTACAAGGATGAGAACTATGACGAAAATGAACCGTGGTCGGGATTGCTGCGCCACAAGCTACTCATCAAGGTCAGCGTTGTAGTCCTTCGCGTCATTCGTTACTGATGAAACACTTTACCTAGGCTTACAAGCATATTTTTACCTCACCAAGCTCTGTCGAGAGGGAGGTGAAGGCAACTCGCTCAGGCAATGCAAGGATCCACGGAATGACCTCTGTCACAAGAGCATCGTTAGCTTATATTTCGACTCAGGTTAGCCCTCTCGCAGCTCTCAATCTTCTTGATATTTACCATGGCGGAAGGTCCGCTTTGCCCCTCACGTCAACGTCGATCTTCTCCCGCGCAGACACGGAGACAGACTCAGAAACATTCTACAATAGCGTCCTGGATTTGCTTGAAGACCCCGAGGAGCAAGAAGAAGTCAGGGATCTTCTGAGCTGGTGGAACAAGTAGGTCTCCTCATTTGGTATATGTTCGTTTCCACTGACCCGTTAGGCGAATTTTCCCGTCGTTTTCCAACGCCAAACAAGCACTTCCCGCCAACAGTGCATTTGCCAAGATCAAGGACAGGAGGGCTCGCCTCAAGCAAGTGGCACAGCAGGAGGCTGCCTCGCGTGTTCCTACTTCTGCTATCTAACACAAATAGCCTAGTATCCTTATTAGATCCACCACCCATCGGGTGGTCAGAAACCATTTATATCCCTGCCGTAATCGTACCATTAATATCATGAGATTTGTTAATATCGTTTGGGTCCCTGTTCACAGCATGCGGTTGGCTGTCACTAATGTCGACAGGCGATCAGGCGGGCCAGTATCACACCCCATGTGCTCATTGGCAAAGCAGATCAAACATGGTCCTTCTGCCACCGGAAGCAGAAGCAATGTCGGGTCTGCACGTCTTGCAAGCAACTAAAGCCTCACCCCCGACGATATCGCCTAACCACGAATTGCCATCCATGCTGTTACGATCGAGAACGCCGGATTTGTAGCTCATGTGTTCCACTGCAAGGGAGGCCCTCAATAGCCAATCGAACGTGAGGAACAGCAATTTCGAACGTCTTCGCCTTGAACAGCAACTCAGCGCCGACCAGCTGACGATATTACCCACCCATGCTGGCAATTTTTATCACAGGCTGCAGAATTGCTGCTACGACTTATCCAGCCATGATCGGTTCAGAGTGGACTCGGTTGCCAGCTCGAAAGACGGCCCAAGATGTGCTAAGGCCTACCGGAATGGGTTGACTGACAAGACTTGGCCAGCCCTTGTCAGATTGTCCCAATGTGGAGCTTGTCGTAAATTCGGCAGGTACGATCATTCTGTGTCGGACTGATGTCAGCCGATACCTCCGGATCATTGTGCTCAGAGCGATGTAGCCTGATGGCTGGTAGATTTGTCGAACCCCCTTATAATCGTTGTTAGAGTTTGCCTGGTACTTGTCCCTCTATATCACAGTGAAGGACATGGCTGATTCGGTCACAGTTCCCGAGCCATATAGCTTGCGGTACTTACTACTGATAGCGGAAGGATAATGCCATGCGAGAAGCACTTCCCATCACTTACCAGTGGATCAAGAACAACACAGTTGCCTGAGTTTGCCATCAATGTCGGCGCTTACTTTGAATTGTATTATAGCCTAAGCCTTATGCAGGTTTTTGCGAGGATCATAGACATAGTACTGTTGTAAGTGAGAATGAACCCCAGGCCGGTGTGGCTGGCGAATATCTCAATATACATCGACACTTACCTCGACATATCAGACCCCCTATCGGGATTACAGAGATTATTTTAGCGACTACTGTTGATCAAGTTTTGCAATTTTTTTCCATAGATGGCCAGTAAACCTTACATCCCCTGATGTTTGGTCCTGCACCACTGCGGCCATGGCACCCTAAAAGGAGGGCCTCGCTTCTCTGAGGAATATAGTGAGCTACCCTTTCCATTTCCTGGAAGACTTCGGCGAGTTAGTGAGGCGTGATCTTCCGCTGATTGTATTCTGAAATGGGGTCCACCTAACCTTTCGAACTGTCGGGCTACTCGGCTCTCGCCTCATCCTCGGCCACTCATTTTCTGACATGGCCTAGACGCTCTTATCGCCAAGTCTAGCACTCACGGCGATAAAATATGTCCGTGCTTCTGAACTTGAATCTCAGCCCAAGCGATTCATCCTCATTGACCATGCGAAACACCGCTATGCTTTTGTTCTGCTCTGCTTTGCATCGTCATATGGCGCTCCAATTGCACAAAAAATAAATGCCCTTTGTATTGCAATATCCGTCCCCGTTGTTGGCATAGCTTGTAGTTGTATGCGTATTAGACATCCCCCGCAATACATACATGCTCCCCGGTATACAGAACATCCCCGGTATGCAGAACCTTCCCGTTGTATGGAGCCTTCCCCGGTATCCGGGAGGCGGGTGGGGCGATGCTCGTGCGAGCAAATTTTGATCTCGGACGCGCGAGCACAAATGCCTATCGTTTAAAGAACCTTGAATTGGGTTCGAGTGCTGGGGTCGTAAGAAATTCTAAGTAGCATTTGGTATTCTATAGGGTATATATTGTACAGATATAGGAAAAAATCGAGTGTACTCGCCGTTGTGGTGACAAAATGAACACTTTTCGTCGCCCAACACCAAAGTCAGGCTCCCATCAAACGTTGCCAAATCCGGCTGCACCTGCCACCACCGAAAGTCTTGAATGTCTATCCCATCCAGAAGTACAGTAATAAAGCGGATGGCATTAAAGGCTCTAGTCTACCTCACACATTAGAACACTTTCTAAGATAGTTACACATTAACACACTGTATTTAGGCCTGAGAGCGGAGAAACAATGAATAAGGAATGTGCAAGCGATCAAGAGAGAGAGAGTCCAATGGCAAAGAGATTAAAGAGGGTGAGTCGTAGCATGAGGAAGGGCGTGAAAAATGAAGGGCATTCAAAGGGAGTGGGTGGAGTGGAGAATGATCAAGGGCATCGAAAACAGAGAGGGAGGTGGATGAACAGGGAGGTGACATGAGGAGGCCAAGATGGGCAAGATGAAAAGCACTCTACAGATCGAAGTCAAGCTCTCGCTGAGTCCCCCAAGGATTAGGAAACTCAGAGAAGCTGAGATGGGAATGAAGTGACGTCGATAGGTGTGAAATGTCCTCCTGATTAGGTGAATTGGCCCGAGTCAGAGACTCTTGAGCAGTTTCTTCTTGCTCGGGCGCTTCTGGGACGGGTGGGGATGGGGTCACATCAAGGGGTGCAAAGGCGTTGGTGCTGCCGCTGCTACCTTCACCCTCAGCAGCTTCTTCAGTCATGAGCAGCTCAAGTGCCGTGTTTGCAGCAGTTTTGGCGATACGGGTGGGACGCAGTGGCATTGCTGATGAGGGTGCGGGTGGTGAGGATGGCCGAGTTGAAAGAAACGCAACTTCCTCCTCATCCTCCTCATCACCATCGCTCCGCAGAGCGTCCTCTATACTGGAGTTCCTGCTCTCTTCATAAGAAGTGGGAGGAGCACAGGAGAGAGGGAGAGGTGGGGGAATTGTCGATGATGATGACGATGATGCTGCTACGCAAAGGGTTGGTTTTAGAGAAACTGAGAGTAGGTTCATTCAGACACACCTTGGGACGATGACGACGCCAGTTCCTTCCTCCATTTGAGAAGCATCTTGGTCGGGATCTTGTCAACCAATACTGCAAGGCTTGGTGAGTAAGAAGCGTTGATAGCTGAGCAATATGGACATACCAAGAATGAGCATCTTGTCAGCAGCCGCTATCCTTGTATTCTTGTGGAAACACCTTGTAATGTCGGATGCGCTGGGCAGAGAGCCACCGACTATTGAGTAGTCATAGCGGTTCTTGTAAACCAGTAAGAATGGGGAGGGAAAATCAGCGTCCGAAAAGCGAAACTGGGCATTCAAGTACTTGAAGGGAACAGGTAGGAATTGAGCAAGAATGTGAGCGAGTTGCTGGTGATCAGCATTGGGTGGAAAAGGAATGAGCGACCTGGGATCAGAGGCTTCAAAGTAAAGACCACACGACACAAGCATATCAAGATAGCTATTGTCAAGTGACTTGGGAGGATCTGTTTTGAAGACATAAGGCTGACGAAGGAGTTGCTCCAGTCCACCACCCTCTGCCCCAGACATGTTCTCGTCTGAGTACTGTGGCTATAAAGCAAGAATAGTTAAGATAACAGGACGCAGAGGAAAGGGTTTGGCACTTACAATGGTTACACCAAGAGGAAGAAGAGCGATTGAGCCGATGTAAATGGGAGGCTCCTCCTTGTCCAAAGTCGCCGCCTTTTGTTTCCCCTTTGACTGAGATGCGCAACGAGATGCTGAAGACGAAGACTTTGACCTCGAGGAAGAAGAGGATGGTATGGATTTCGATTTCGATGATTTCGATTTCGACGATGATGCCATCCTTGTCGACGGTTTTCGAAGTCCCTTATTTGTCTCCTGAGATGCAAGGGAAACAGTCTTCTGGCTCGTCTGTGCTGCAAGGCGTGCAAGCATGTCCCGAGTAGTCTGGTCTCCACCAGCAGGCTTCGACGCAGATTGAGCAGCTTTGAGAGAGTCCTGGAACGGCAGTGGCTTCTGAGCCGCTTTTCTACGCTTGGGAGCATGAGGAGGAGTCGACGGATGTGAAGAGACATCCTCATATCCATCATCGCCAGAGCCATCGCTGAGAGGAAGCACAGAGGAGTCTGAAGGCGAGCGCTGACGCTTCGGCATCACCAGAGCAGGGGGAGGCGTTGGGATTGACCACAATAAATACGAAAAAAAGAGTGTAGGAAGGGTATGGATGGACGGAGGAGAGAAGGAAGGGATACAAAGGAAGGGGGATGAATGGGTGGTAGGGAAGCAAAGCAGAGGATTGACTGTGTATTATAATGCCTTGGAGCCACTACAAATGGATCCCTTGGGGATCCCTGAGCCTGGCATGAGGCTGTTTCACATGTGCCTCCTTTGTTGGTTTTTGGGTTCTCGGAGCGTTCAGGGAAGGGGAAAAAATCCATTTATGTATTAAGAAGAGCCACGCATATTCACAACCGCGTTCATAGTAAATAATGCTTGAGCCCAATGGACTGCTCGTGGATACCATATATCATGGGGAAGATCGACTCTGAGCTCCATTCCTCGGCGACGAGTTGGAATATTGTGGAAGGGCAGATACTCTCCTCCATACTCGTCCCATTCGTCATTCAATACTCCATACCCAATGGGAACACGACCTTCTGCATTCATTTCCGATGTGGCCGACATGAAAACTACCATTTCCTGTTCGTTGCAGAAAGGTGTGGCAGATTTCGGAGTTGGGACAGGCTCATGGCAGATGTTGAGTTCCTGATTTTGAGTCAGGGTATCGATCCCAGGGGTGGCATCTTCATCCTGCCAGTCGTCCTCGTTGGCCTCGCCCATTTCAGTATCCGACTCTGTGCCCAAGCCCTCTGAATCTTCCATGTGAATGTCAAGATTCTCCTCTGCCTCTGCATCAATCATTTCAACGTCCTGGTCCATTTGATTCTCCTCCGATTGAACAGCGTAGACACCATGCTCAACCTGCCCTAAGAGACACATGTCCTACAGGAATTCAGGGTGTCAGGGAGTGATCGAGCACAATAATCGCGCAGATATTACGCACATCAGGACTAAGGCCGTGGCCTCCACCGGAGATCGGATGAGCGTTCCAGGTAGCTTGAAAAGACTTGCAGTCATTGTTGATCTCCTTTAAGAAAAGATGATGAAGTAACCAGAGATGTCCTTTGTTCGTTCGATCAAGAAGATGGTGTTCTTCAAGACGATAGAAGAAAGCCCTCCATGCTCGAGCAAACTGCTTTCCCACTTCCAGCCACATGCGTTCGATACAGGTGTTGAATGTCGAAGATCCCCACATGAAGCTTGCTCGATGGGCACCCCGGAGGAGGATCATAAGAATTGAAACATCTCGATTCTCACCTCCTCTATCACCACGCAGGCGCGAAGGTATACCATAGTCATGGATGGCTTTCACAAACATAGCAAGCACTGTAGATGCTTGGTTATCGGTACTGGCCTTCAATCCAGTCACCTGCCATGCATGAGCTCCACGTTAAATGTCTTGTAGGCATGGAAGGCATAAATACAGACGTACAGTGCGCGAGTACCCATCGACCACACCATGAATTACAATGCCCCACAGGATGAGTTTGTGATGGCCGTCAATGTGCCACAGTGCATTCGGTCGCTTGACCCGGTACTCCCTGTGCCGGATTTTCTGCTGGATTTTCTGTCTGAGGCTGCGAAGAGGGTCAACGCGGTGCATGGATGATACCACCCTGAGCTCTCTGGACTCGTAGCTTCTTCTGGCAGAGAAAGCCCATGATATAGCGTATACCAGAACCAGGATGTTCAGACCGAAAGTGCCGCAAAAGAGTGTCGAGGTCCTGATCAGAGAGCTGCGCAAATTTCTTATCAATACCATAGAGCTTGAGGGATTTTCTGAGTGTGTTTCGGTGTATCCCCATTTTCTTTGCTAGCATAGAAATGCCAATACGACGTCCTGGGTCAAAGGCTTCCTTTAAAAATGCGGGGTCGATGACTTTGGGAGGGCGACCACACCCGTGCTTCACTGGTGGCTCAGGGTCAGTCAGAATGGGAATAGGGTGCTGGACGTTTCCAGCAGTTGTATGCTCCCTAGTACCATCAGCAACACAAATGTGTACGAATACCATGCCGCACTCACACTCCTTCGGCCTCATTCTTCATGTTGATAAGCTGTGCAAAGAGCGAGCCAAAGCTCTCAATGCACACTTGCAGCCATGGATCAAGAGTGCTGCTTGCATATGGGTTGGCAAATGTTACTATAGCCTCGTCGAGATGGGTCATGAGAGGTAGTGCAGAATCAGCTATACGGTCCATGTAATGTTGAATGCGATGTAGATTGAGATTTGAGGAACCAAGTGAATCGGACACGGATTCATGAATTTCCTGAAGAATTGAGAAGACAGTATAGAGCTCTGGAGGCCAAGAGTGAGGAGCTTCCACAGGAGGAGGTGAAGGGAGGGACATGTTTATGATGCAGCTTGAGAGGTGAAGGCGGGGTAAGTGGGCTGCAACTAGTGGAGGAAAGTAACGAGTTCTGCAAGGGCCGGAGTAACCTCGCAGCAAGCAATGGTTTCACCGTGTCTTCTCTCCCAATTCAGCTCAACATCTTGACATCTTGCTAGTGGCCAGAAACCAGGTGACTGGTTCAAAACTTCCTCTTTGAGTGTTCTCTTTCTATTGGTATCCTTTCTTTTGATCCTTTCCCATTCTTGTCCATTGCAACGAAATCTTGACCACCATCTACCATGAACTTCGGAGAACCTCCAGTTGGTTCTCAGTATCAAATGCACCCAACACTCTGGGATTCTCCAACACCACTCCTGTTAGTATTTGCGGTACGATTCTCGGCTTATCAGATTTGCTTTCTGCTGAAGATGAAGTAGGTCGCAGGAGGAGAAACACTTTATAAGCTCAACGTGAACGAGCTTGCAAAGCACTGCAAGATCTTCGAGGATATTATGAATTTGCCACCCCCAGAGCGGAAGGAAGGGACAACAGACAATCCTATTATCATACATGGGGTGACAGATAAGGCATTTGAGGGATTTATTAAGTGGTGCAGGCACATGTGCGTGGCTGCTGCTTTGCATTCAACCTCTCACCCTTACATACCATAGCCCTTGGGCAAACAGCTCGGGTATCATTAGTGATGATGGGCCTGTTCACGAAGACCAGCTTTACGACTTGCTACACTTGGGAGACCTTTGGGACTCCCGTTCACTCATGAAATTTGCAATCCAGCGTCTGGAACGCCTTCCTCTCAGTCCCTGCCGCAAGCTTGGAATCGCGATTCGCTTCCGAATCAGAATATGGCTCGATCAAGTGGTCTGCGATATTCTCTCCATCAGGCCCACAGGACTCACTCGAGAGGACATCGAAAATATCAGCTCTCCAGTCATTCTCTACTCTATCATCAAGGCACGAGAAAAGATACAAGCAGAGAGAGCTCTTCTTGCACTTGAGCCCCTTGCCCTACCTTACACCAAACGGTCCTTCTGCCCAGCCGATGACCACAAAAACTGTATCCGCATCACCAGAGAGATCTGGTTCACTCGCATTGGACCTGCTCTTCTACAGGACCTCAACTTATTTGACAACTCCAGTGTCGACTTCTATATGCGGTCGATGCAGAGTGCGTTCAAAGGTGTTAATGTAGAGTGCTTTTTGGAAATGTGCGATAGCATCAGGAACGAGCGGAAGCTTACAAATATGGCGACATTCGTGCTAGAAAAGCTGACTGCTGCTATAGCAGCAGAGATTGGCCCCAACCCTGCCCTCGAGGAACGTTTCTTTACAGACTCAGAGTAAACATTGAATATATTTTGTACTCTACTTTCTTGTTCGTACTCTAAGTTGCCATTGACTACTGCCTTTAATCATTAGATCCAATCCAACAGCTGCCAAATGAGCATCAGCACCAGCTCGACGGTCCCTTCCTCTTCTCCTCTCAATCTGTAGAGGTGCCTCCACACCCTCCATAGTCTCTGGTGGCAGAGTGTCTTCATCATTCTCTAGATGTACTCCTGCTGCTGTCGAAATCTCTGGGATTGACAGCAAAACATCTTCAGCATCCTTCTTCTCTGATTCCGATCTTCTTTGATTCTTGATCTTGAACACAGTTTTAAATGGGGAAACGCTGAGCACAATCTTACTGCGTCTTTGGGTTGGAGGTGGTGTTCCCAGGGTCTGATGATCAGGAGAGGATGAGCGCATGGAAGGTGCCGAAGATGTCAGGTGCTGAGGGTGGAGGGAGAGGTGCTGAACAATACAATGGTGAGCCACTCCCAGGTGACAGCAATTCTGAACTCGTTTGGCTTTCGACCTCCAGCTCCTGAACTTCTCCATCTTCTCCATCATCATCATCATCTTCTGTATCTTCATCATCTGTTTTCCATATCTCTCGTTCGTATCTGTCGTCTCCGTATCTTCGTCTCCCTCTGGAGGGAGATGCCGAGGTGGAGGGTCTTGGGATAGTAGATCCTGAAGGCGATCAGTGGCTCGTGCACACATTACACGCTTGTTGATCTCGCTCCGTGTTGCCTTATCCAAAACTCTTCGCCGAACTCCCTGCTTTGAGACAACAAGCAGAATCGCCTTTTCTCTGTATGGAGGAGGAAGGGCAGGGTCTCCCCGAACAGCAGCCACACTAGAAAATGGTCAAATTTAAATTCATATCGGTCAACCAGCTGTGTGTGGACGTACAGATATTCCTTTGATGTTCGATAGCCATCCATGAGAATGGGCACTCCATGGCCACAGTACTCAAGAGGCCCAATCGAAACACCCTTTGTGAACTTGACGATGTATTTGAACGTCTTCCGACGACGCTTCTCCTCTGACACAGGAGAGCGGTGCCTTCCCATTTTGGGACAACTGGCCCAGGAAGCTGTTAGTTGGAAACCAGGGGATAAACAGGAGATCTTACCCGGCCTCAGGCTCCCGTGCAAGGCACCGTCCTGAAAACGCTGGAAGTACTGACCAGATATTCCGTTCCTCACCAGTGGCATAAAGATATAATCTTGGTGATGGCCAATTTCGATGCGGAACTTCGGAGGGATCTTTGAGGTCAGTGTACAGAGAGGTGGTGAGCCAGCGAGCATTTTGAAGTTGCCCTATATACCATGTGAACAATCTGGCAAGCAAGTAACAAAACTGGTACTGTACCTGTTTCACAGAACATGGATGTAAGAGGATCATCCTCTGTCTTCACCTTCATTACATGCCCAAACTTCTTGAGCGCTGTCTTCCAGATAGTGTCACCAAAAATGAGAGGGCCCAGCGAGATAGTCTTTCGGCGCTCAAGCTTCTCGCCAGTTGGAGTCTTCCTAAGCAAAGCTTCGAGCATATACTGAGGTTCAAACGCGTCTGGAAGCTGTGCTTTGTCCCGGTACCAGAAGAGGTCCTTCTCTCGTGATTGTGTCATATAATTCTGGAAAGGAAATTGCTGAGTCCAGACACATCATCTGTGGCTATCAACCCATACCTTGAGATTTGCAATGAGCTGGCCATGGCAAGGTGTTACCTTGGTCGACGTCTTTGCCCACACATACAATAGATCTTGGTAGCAAAGACGGTGATCCTCCCGAGGGGCAATAATCCCGTCAAGAAGTGTTCGCTGAATGTAATCCCTATGTATATCCATCAGCCACACACCACACTGATAGATCATACCGAAAACTTACTGGAATATGTCCCGTGCATTATATGCAAACTGCCAGAATGCCTCACAAAGTCTTGCAGTCCTGGATGGAGAGTCAAAGACTTCATGCTCAAGGAGGAACGGTGAGAGACCTTGTGATGGTTGGTCGACTGACGAAAGATTTGAAAAGGACAGCACCCACCCGCAATGAAGAAGATCTCGCAAACTGTGTATGCCCCTACTCCTACCCATACAAGCGATGCATGACGGATAGCATTACATGCCAAACCTGTGCATGCATTCTTGCCAGACGGTCCTCGAGAGTCTTTCACCCAGTCAGCGACGCCTTTCAGAAAGCCAGGATAGTCTTCAATAATGTCAGGGCCTAGCCTAAGTCGCTGTCTTGGGTCGATCAGGCTGGGATCCGGAACCTCCAGCCATTCCGGCTGTTTTCGATGCATACAGTGAGTAAGGAAGATCGCTGGATGTAATGACGACAGGTTCACCTGAAACATAAGGTCATATGTCAAAAAGCTAAGGAAAAAATCATGGAATTCAAGGGCGAGGCCAATCTTGAATCCCCGATCCTATGATAGCTCCTGAGAAAGGATTGAAGTATGGAATATAAGCCACCTACCACCACCGAAACAGCCATTATAGAGTTTGTCCATACTTCCTTTGTGTAGCATTGGATCGAAGTATGCGTTAAAAACGCGACCTGGACATTGTCAGCGTATGAAGGGGCTGAGGTAGTGGGGTAAGAGAGAAGATCTGGCCTGTTCAACGATTCGAACGCGCCCAGATGCGCCCAAATCTATTGAGATTTGAGTGAGATATCAATGCCCTATCTGCCTAATGGTATGGAGCACAGTTATGGCATATCTCGCTCAAAAATTGACGGATTTGGGCGCTTTTTGGCGCATTTGAACCTGTTGAAAAGGCCCAAGCTAGAGTTAATGCATAACGTTAACGTACCTTGAGGTATGTATGTCCAAAATCAAGGAATAGGGCACGCCCATTCCTGTAGACCTTCTGGAGCTCAAGGTGCAGGTCAAGAGCTGTGGAGAAACGCTTATCCTCATCCTCTCCATCCTTCTCTCCCTCTCCCTCTTCCTCCTCCGCTTCCTCTTCCTCTTCCTCCTCCTCCTCCTCCTCCCCCTTCTTCTTCTTCTTACGCATACACTTGCCCTGCAGAGTGGCCACTGGAACAACATGGGTCTGAATGCCCTGGGTTCCCCGGACAAATGTGCTGGTATGATTGAAACAGTGGACAAAGCCATCTAGACCTCGCACCTTTGTTTCATTCTTGCTGGGATCACCCCAGAGCCCAAGAACCCTTCACCCTTTGAAGAGGTGGAGGAAATGCTGGCATGTCACCCAGTGAGCATACAATTCCCTCCATTCCGGCATTCTGAGAGCAAGAAAAAGAGTAATGGTGACTTTGTTGCCAAAGGGAAGCCTAGAACTGGGATCAGAGGGATTGAGTAGCCTGATTATAGTGGTAGATTGTTGGGAAGCAGCAGAATCTGTGGTGCAGCCGGATTTGGCAACGTTTGATGGGAGCCTGACTTTGGTGTTGGGCGACGAAAAGTGTTCATTTTGTCACCACAACGGCGAGTACACTCGATTTTTTCCTATATCTGTACAATATATACCCTATAGAATACCAAATGCTACTTAGAATTTCTTACGACCCCAGCACTCGAACCCAATTCAAGGTTCTTTAAACGATAGGCATTTGTGCTCGCGCATCCGAGATCAAAATTTGCTCGCGCGAGCATCGCCCCACCCGCCTCCCAGATACCGGGGAGGGCTCCATACAACCGGGAGGTTCTGCATACTGGGGATGTTCTGTATACCGGGGAGCATGTATGTATTGCAGGGGATGTCTAATACACATACAACTATGGCGCTCCAATTGCACAAAAAATAAATGCCCTTTGTATTGCAATATCCGTCCCCATTGTTGACATAGCTTGTAGTTGTATGTGTATTAGACATCCCCTGCAATATGGCGCTCCAATTGCACAAAAAATAAATCACCTTTGTATTGCGATATCCGTCCCTGTTGTTGACATAGCATGTAGTTGTATGTGTATTAGACACCCCCCGCAATACATGCATGCTCCCCGGTATAGAGAACATCCCCGGTATGCAGAACCTCCCCGTTGTATTGAGCCCTCCCCGCTGTATCGAGCCTCCCCTGGTATCTGGGAGGTGGGTGGGGCGATGCTCGCGCGAACAAATTTTGATCTCCGACCCTCGAGCACTGCACAAACACCTATCGTTTAAAGAACCTTGAATTGGGTTCGGGTGCTGGGGTCGTAAGAAATTCTAAGTATCATTTTGTATTCTAAAGGGTATATATTATAAATATATTTGAAAAAATTGAGTGTACCAGCCAGTTGAAGTGTTGAGAAAGCGAAGCTTATGTCTCTGATGCGTCTCTAGGCGGTGAGGCATTTGAATCTTTTGGGTGCATAAGCCATGCCGCAACCTTCACAGTATATCGAGTTCCATATACTCTATTCCTATTCAAATGCACCAAAATCTTTCTAAAGTCATTCAACGCCTGGTATAACACCTTACTTTATGCGTGGAAAGCTCTCATTGACAATTTAAAAGTCACGCATGGGCAGATAGAAGTGTCTAATTTGTGACCACATATGCCTGTACGATCAATTAAAATATATATTTATCTGCTTAATCCACTATTTTACTTTATATGATATTCAGAATTTCTTGCAACCTCAGCACTGGAGCCCAATCTAAGGCTCTCGCTTGCGGGTTGGAGATTCAATTTTTCTCGCCAACACAGCTCTACCCACATCCCGGATACCGGGGAGGCTTGATACAGCAGGGAGGTTCTATATACTGGGGACTTGCATATATCGCAGGGAGTGTCTAATTCATATACCAGTGGCTCCTAGTTCAATACCGGGACAAAATTTGATGGGAGCCTGACTTTGGCATTGGGCAACGAGAAGTGTTCGTTTTCTTACCACAATGGCCAGTACACTCAATTTTTTCATATATCTTTACAATATATACCCTTTAGAATACAAAGTGACACTTAGAATTTCTTACGACCCCAGCACCCGAACTCAATTCAAGGTTCTTTAAACGATAGGTGTTTGTGCTCGAGGGTCAGAGATCAAAATTTGTTCGCACGAGCATCGCCCCACCCGCCTCCCGGATACCGGGGGAGGCTCAATACAGCGGGGAGGGCTCAATACAGCGGGGAGGGCTCAATACAGCGGGGAGGTTCTGCATACCGGGGATGTTCTCTATACCGGGGAGCATGCATGTATTGCGGGGGGTGTCTAATACACATACAACTACATGCTATGTCAACAACGGGGACGGATATCGCAATACAAAGGTGATTTATTTTTTGTGCAATTGGAGCGCCATATACAACTACAAGCTATGTCAACAACGGGGACGGATATCACAATACAAAGGGGATTTATTTTTTTGTGCAATTGGAGCGCCATATCGTCAAGGCACCTCCCCATCTTGGCGTCCAACCCGGTCGGAATCGCCCAAGGTCGTTTCGGAGGGATCTCTAGTGACGGTGTTAGAAGCGTCGAAAACAATGGAGATTTCACTATCAAACTCAATTGGTGACGCGCTAGGGTTCAAGCACGGACATGCGTTTGGTGTCGGGTCTGAACACATGGACTGATACTCAAGGTGGACACGGCACAGGGGACGCATAAAGTTGAGCATCTGGATCGTGTTCAACTTGACCTAGACAAGCGTTGAGGAGTAGTTCGTCAAGGAGTGATGGGATCTGTTCTCCGTATGGTCACTGCTAGTCCCACGCAATGCGCGATGTAAACCTGTTTGACCGATCGTATTTCGCCGGTGGATGATTGCGGTAGGTATTGATAATGTGGAATTAAAGTGTTGACATAAACAATTCTACGGGATTCATAGGCTATATGCAAAACGAGCGGAAATATAGATTCAAAGGAGAGGAAGAATCAGACTGCCGGTTTTGAGAAAGATCGAAAATTCACAACTAAATCGATATTGAATTGAGTCGACGCCGTAAGGAGGCTTACAAAGCCGCATGGAACTCTTTGCAATGTTTGGCCACTGGTCGTGACTTGACAAGAAGTCCGTGATAGAAATTGGGAAGCAGACAAGGCCACACTTGCTATGTCAAAACAGAAGGCAGAGTACCCGTGGGAGCCGGACTTACATTCCGATGTAGACATGCTGAGTGTGGCGGGATGGATACATG
The DNA here is from genome assembly GCA_020736565.1 of Coprinopsis sp. MPI-PUGE-AT-0042. NCBI lineage: Eukaryota > Fungi > Basidiomycota > Agaricomycetes > Agaricales > Psathyrellaceae > Coprinopsis > Coprinopsis sp. MPI-PUGE-AT-0042. The sequence goes on along the minus strand of JAHBOF010000218.1, from coordinate 103,705 downwards.
GAGTCAAGAAGCTTAGGAGGTTCTTTCAGCTGACGATTCAGTGACCGATCTTGCTAATGTTGATAGCCTATTATTCAGCATACAGCGCACGACGACGATACTTTATGGGTTCAGGAATAGAGACATGTATCTCCAGAACAACAGGTTAGAAGAGCGAAATGTATGCGGCAGGAAATTCTATGATAGATGATTCTGGTACGATTGCTAGGTGCTCGATTTCGCCAGGAATACCTACACAGTTAATTTGCAACCGACTCCCGAGGTATCATGCTCCCTGGAGTAAGAGTTGATCAGATGCCTTAGTTCTCGTCCACCATCCCCACGCCCTCATGGAATTCTACACCTCCAGCAGGTGCAATAGCTCCGGCGATTTTGAAACGCCTGTCGAACTCAGCAAGGTTGTTGTTGCGAGTTCCGACGCGAGCGAAGCTTGTTGCACGGCGATTACCATCGCATATTGTAACAAAGACAGCCCGCCAAAGTTTTACCTGCGAAATCCTCGAGCGGTTATGCTAAGGTGGGCTACAATCACTTCTGAAAAGGTTAACTATCCATCACAAGATGTCGTGGAGTTCGTAGGTTCACTTGTCGCCATTCTGGGTTCTGTCCGAGTCCGAGGGTGTTCAACTGCAAGAATTGATTGCGGATCACGACTGATAGGAAGGAGTCTATTTTTAGGCCCGCAGGCGCTTAGACACTGAACGGGCTCGAAATGCGGAAGATGGGCTAATGCACGGCCTCTTCCATAACTTCTACCGGTGTACCCGGTAATTTTTGCGTGGAAATGGGACCAACCTTTCCCAGTTGAGTTAATCTGGCCCAGGCTCTGCGATCACAGTGAGTGTGTGCGAAGAAGAAAGATCTGTTGAATATCTCGAACTAGGCGACACAAAAGGGTTGTAGAAATTTGGAATAGATTTATCCGTAGCTTTTTGGAATATCCTCCGGTTAAATCTTCCATAATGTCGAATGACTTGCAATTAGACGCTGCCATTGGCGTTCACCAAGCCTTTACAAGGTCTTCAACTTTTGACAGGCAATGGACGTTTCTCCTGCCCTGTAGCACTTTTCAGGTATCTAAAGGTACTCATGTTGACTGGAGTGGTGCCAATCATGAATAATTCTCGACGGGAGCCGATCCACTTTCGATTCTTGCCTTCGCGCTGCTAGGGCCTGTAAGAATTTGTGATGTCTGGAGAAACTGGTTCAGCTGGTTCACCTATATTTGGTTCGTGAAGCTTCAATTTCTCAACAAACCACTCTCGGGAAATCCTCGCAACTTCTGAGACCTTACCTACGACGAATTTTCAATCGTCGCTCGCTTAGATTGGCAAGTATCTAACGTCTTTGGTGCCAATAGTCCTATCCCCGGTACTCCCGACTATCCCGCCATTCACTCAGCTCCTGATTACAACCATCGGCCAGGTGGGGCGAATTATGCCTGGCCAGAACGTCCAGCTTTCCACAGGAATAGGACGCTGCTTCTGAAGACCATTACCATGTGCTCAGAAAGCTCTGTAGCCCCGTTGTATTATTTGCGGGGAGCAACCTCGAGGTATAAAGTATGACCGCGAACTGGATGGATTTTCCTCAGGCTCATTTCTCATTTCACTCGCTTCTCTCAGTCAGGTAGTGCTGCCAGCCGTTTCACTATCTCATATTCCACTGACGGAAATGCCCTCTCAGCCTACAGCCAAACGTCACCTCCCCAAGTGCACAATGCGTTTTGCAAGCTACCTCACCGCCGTCCTTGTTGCCATCTCTTCAGTTGGGTCAGTCATGGCCGACCGTATGACCACCTATACTGGTTGTCCCGGGGGTGGCGCATGCGATAGCCAGGGAACATTTTTCACAGCATTCGGGCAGTATAACATAGACGCCAACGACGGATGCCGAGGATGGCCTGGTGTTCCATCGATGTACAATATTTGCATCGACTGGCGTCTCAGGAGAGCCCACTTCTTCTTTGAAGGTCAAGCCAAGAGGTGCATTCAAGAGTTCTCAAGCACTGCCTACAACTGTAACGGCGGGACGTGCTGGCGTGGGGAGTGGGAGGAAGTCGCTTGCACCTGGCCCACGGCACAGGAAGGTGAACAAGTCGACGTCGCTAGTGGGGGTGCAGTGCCATCCGCATCTAAGTCATCCGCTTGAAAGGAATTTTTTGCGTACTATTGATGTAAAGGAATATCTAAATACCGACTCTCCTGTTTGGTTGAGCTTGTCATTGTCCGTGTACCAAGTATATACAAAACCCATATCGCTACTACTATTCTTCGTTGTACCCAGACTTCTTCTCAACCCTATTGTATTAAACCGTTAACTAGAGGTGTGTCCAATACACTTCCGCTATAAGCGGGCGGTCCAGCTCAAGCTACGTTTCTTCTATTGCAAGTATCTCCATTTTTTCTGCACTCCTTTCCTTCCTCTCTAAGGGAGATTGACAGGATGGCATGCAATGAAACAATCTAGTGCTTTTCTTGGTATCCAGGGTGCTAGTTTGGGTACCGAGTTTATGCACGAGATACCTGGACGTTCTCAGGCACTACCAGCGCCCGATCTCGAAGCGAAAATGTTGCGAAATATTAAGCTGGGAAATTTACGCCCATGCAAGAGCCGAGCGCTGGCGGTTATAAAGCAGGGTCTGTGACGCCCCGTGATTCTTACTGTCCATTCCGAGTCCTCTTTTATCCATGCGAACCCACACTTTGCTTTCCTTCTGCTTGGCCTCGCTGAGCATCGTAGCCGCTTATCCCATCCTGGGTATCGCCACTGAAGTCGAGAAACACATCGACCTCCCTGGCGCTATTACCTTTGGCCACGATGGCCAGGTCGAGCGTCGCGGGCTTTACCTGAAGACCAAGAGCGGAGTGGAGTTGAACACAAGTGGCGGGACAGAGAGCGACGTGGCGGTAATGCATCCTTCACCGATGGGTTTCTCATCCAGGATGCAAAGTGCTGAATATATGCCTATCTAGGAAGCGCTCAAGGACAGCACCGGTGCGGTGGATATTGATCTCCCTTTGCCCGACTCCAACAATCGTTAGGCGAAATAATGGGCAGCAATGATGAAGCGAATTGCAACCTCACGACTGGTGGTTTAGCAAGACCTAGGGCTCTCGGAACTATTCATCAGCATATTCGCACATAATCATTGCGTTTTATAAGTATGAAGTAGAATCAATGTAGACTCGTGACCATCCCTCCATCACCAGAACCCTCATGCCATTGTGACGTATTTGTGCAGCTTAAAATGGCATAATTGAATTGTGCTTGAAGCCCCGGATCAAAATGCCGACGATGCCCTTGCAATAGGGCCAAGGTTGTTACAATATGCGACAATGGGTTACAATGCAGGGGCCAAATTGCAATAGGCGGTCCCGCATTGTGACAGCCAACAATTCACCACAATGGGACCTTGGGCATACCTGCAGGCTTCTACGCTGGCTCTCAGATTTCAGGCATAGGGCCCGTGCACGCCAAGTCCTTCGGACTTTGAAACTCATTTATCTAGTCGCGACGCGTCCTGTCACCTTGGAATCGTTCTTCCCTCCCACCACATTCGTCCCTCTCCCCATCACCACCAGGCAACCTTCTCGCCGCTTCTCTCGATGGGGACGATGACATTGAACGCGGTTTGAATGACGATCTCGATAGCTTTGCCCGTTTCCTCACCTCTTGCGCGAATTGGCCTTAGCCAGCTGATCATGTCTTCCCCCCTCCTTCAGCGACGAGAGTAATCCCGCCCTTACGCAACACTTAAAATCTAACCCCAGGATGTGCGTACGTGTTCTTTTCGGCTTCTTACCCATACGCTCAGGATAAGCAGCTCGTTGTCGTCCGCGTCTTCAACGCATCTCGCCCTTGTATAGTCAGCTAATCGATTCTCAATTCCCCCCCATCACGTTCGGCAGGTTTCGCGCTCGTCGAGTAACCGCAGGAAGCAAGGGTCCGGTTATTTTTGAAACGCCTTGATGTCGCTTATAACACTTTCTCGGTCATTCACCCAACAAATATCGCGATTTCGTACATGGCGGGTGAGCTAGGGTTGAGGTGCAGTGGCTGTAGATTAGTTCGCTGTAACGTTGATAGTACAAATTTATGATATTTTGTCCATTCCTTTAATATGAGGCATAGCAAAGGGTTTTGTATGATCATCTAGTCGATGTTTGAACCCCCGAAACGATCCACAGATGACATGTCTATGGTCTCAAACATTGGTCGTATTGTGGTACATTGTGGCCCCTCACAATGTAGGTAGCACTATCATAATGTGAGGCCCATATTGTAATGGTCGGGGCCATATTGTAGCAGAGGCGGTCATATTGTAACGAGCCACAATGCATTTCGGAACCCGAAATGCATTGCTGACATTGTGATGGGCCACAATGCGTTACAATGGAACCTTGGTTTTGGTGATGTCGCACGAGAGGGACCTCATCAGTCTCACAACACTCGCTGAGGGTCCAGTCACAGGTTGAGTATGCCACCGCCTGTGAGCGTTTGCTCGCTTAGATATTTTATGACCTCTAGGCTCTGACGGAAGGAACACGAGACCAAGGTACCGGTTCCGATCCGTGTAAGGAAGCACTACTAGCCGATAAGGTGGAGTGCGCACGAAGGCGTTTAACTCTGAAGGCGCGATAGTGTGCGGGGGTTCGATCCTCACCGAGTGCATCTATAAGAGAGGAAAACCGCCCCAGATTTTTGTATCTCAGTTATGTTCATCTGGGTGGATAAACTCGGCCAGTACGAGGAGAGCGTGTGGGACACGTTTGGTTCGCTTTTGATAATGGCATCCATGTTCAGGCTACAGAACTTTGACCGGGAGATCATGAGAGATACTCGCTTGTCTATCGGTCAAGCAGCCTCCCAAAAGCCAGAGGTGGAGAGGTTCGATTCCTTTCGATTCCTATATCAATTGATGTTTACACCTTTTTCTACTTTTTCAATCTTGCTGTACAGGCTGCTCCGTTTTCTAAGGCATCGAGAGTACGGAGCTGGAGCGAGCGCGACGCTTGGACTTGATAATTGTCTCTGCTAATGGCTCCATGTGGTATTTGTTTAATCAAGGGACAAGAACCACCCGAAGCTGGGGTCGTAGATCGTATGATGGTCTTGGAGGGCGGACCGTGTAAGGGTTCGAATCCTTATCGTGTGTATGGATATAATGAATAGAACATTTTTTCTTTGTCTTCAGCAGATCGACTTTCACATTCACGCACAAACGTCTCGATGCATCTGCCAAGTCAGACTGAAAGGATGCTGTGATACGCTCGGTCCAGGCCGTCTTTGGGGGTTGGAGGGGTTGTTGTGGGCTTTCACCGGGATAGCATGGCGATCTTTCGAGAAGGACTTGCTCGTCTGTTGGTAGCAAGCCTCTCAACTACGTCGCTTACGAATTTGATAGCTCAAAAATGAGGAGTACAGAGACTCGATCACTCTCGAGCCTTCTAATGTATTCAACGTGCTTTTGGTCTCTTCATAGTGGAGTGCTGTTTGAGAGAATGTCCATTTGTACCTACTTCAACGGATCCGCGGTAGCCATGTGCGTGAAACGAGCCTCAGCGCTGGAGAAGGGCCTTTGGCCTTGATTGACAGTTCCATGATGAGTGACTCACTTGTCTATTGGTAAAGATGCCTAATCTTGCACTGACAATGCAAGAGGTTAAGAGGTTCGACCCCTCTTGAGGCCTATGATAGCCCTGATACGATTTGCAAAATTTTTTCTCACACTTGACCTTCTCTTTGAGCCTTGGTATAAAACTATACGTCTAGGCTGGGTACCTATGTACGCGGGACAAGAAGCACCCAATGGGATAGATTGAATGTTCCATAGAGCAAGACTCGCTTGTCTATCGGTCAAGCGCCTAACCTTGCATGGAGGAAGAGAATTCACGTAGTGGGTACGATGCAAGGGGCGAGGAGGTTTGATTCCTCTCGAGTCCTGTACATCCCTATGAATCTACCTCTTTTTCTTTCTCCTTTTATCCCTTCTTTCGGATTTATTTTGCAACTGGTAATCCTCTTTGCTATCAATACTAGTACGTCCAGGCCCAACCTCTACGACACCTTTGGCTTCATGTCTCCGCGCTAAGCGGCAGACACACAAAGCAAGGACCAGCCGCTGGATCGTGCATTGTGGAACAGACAAGAACGATCGCAACTGAAAGCCAGGAGCCAAAACGATGATGCCGGTGGTGCCTGAAACGATGCATGAGTGTTCCATCGCTCCCGCTACATCGAGGTGCCTGGGATATCTTTGCACCTGCACTCGAGGCTTGTGTTTTTCTGTATAAAAGCATCATTTCTCCTTCCAATTGCACATCCCATCTTGTTTCCTTGCCTCATCCTCCCAGAGGAAGGCGAGTCTCAGACGCCAGCGAGTGAGGACAGGACGACGACCTTCGGGCTCGCCGAACACTCGCTTTCGCCCGCACGAAAGTCCACTTTGTGCTAACAAGCAATCAATCCCCCATCTTTCATCCTCCCCTGCTTCCTCTCACGTGTTCGTCGATCACATGTGGTGGAAGTGTGTCATTGGGGTTTTAGGTCTGGGTGATAAGGATAGTTGTAAGGTTGAAGGAGTTTGTGAGGAAAACTTAGGACAGCGTCCTGGCTTGAGGGTGAGTGTGGTGAGCTTTGTTCTAGAGAGATGCTAAATATGCGGCAGATGAAGCTCTGAAAGTATGACTAGCTCCGGCAACGACGATTGACAGCTACAGTATTCGACATTTGATGGCGGTCCGTTGGCTACCTCGCTAAGGTGAACTTGCTTCGTCTCTACTTTCCTCTCGATTTTGACTGTGAAATACCTTTTCTCGCTCTACGTTTCGATTATACTTCCAGCCATTTCTTTCGCAGCGAACATATCATTCCACTTCATCTCATGTTTCTCTTTCGTTCTCTTGTGAGCGGTCAATGATGTCCGCCACACACCCTCAGCGTCGTCCACAGCCTCACATGTGCAGAAAATCACAAACGTGAGGAGGAGTAAATGGAGACGTAAAATATATGAGAAACGCACAGCTTCGCTGTTGCACAGTGCGAGTCCTATGAATAGAGACCTTGCGCAGAGCCACCAGCACTGCCGGGAAGAATCAATCTTCGCGACCCGAAGATGTGTGTGAAGACTTTATTGAAGATGTAACCTGTTCACAAAAGATATTCATTACATCAATATATACTATATACACAACTTGAAGATGCTAAGAAGATGTAAGATATTGTTAGTATATTCACAATGTCCAGATGATGGATATTCATCAAATATTGACACGGTGAATATACGGTGAAGATGTTACATTTCCGTAGACTATTGATTTGCCCTCGATGTATTGTAAAATCTTTCATTTTGGTCACACATCTTCACATCGTGACAATCTAACATTTTGACCGGGTGAACATCCATCGCGCCGCGCCAAAGCAATCATCTTCACTAGATGGAGATGTTAGATTGTCACGATGTGAAGATGTGTGACCAAAATGAAAGATTTTACAATACATCGAGGGCAAATCAATAGTCTACGGAAATGTAACATCTTCACCGTATATTCACCGTGTCAATATTTGATGAATATCCATCATCTGGACATTGTGAATATACTAACAATATCTTACATCTTCTTAGCATCTTCAAGTTGTGTATATAGTATATATTGATGTAATGAATATCTTTTGTGAACAGGTTACATCTTCAATAAAGTCTTCACACACATCTTCGGGTCGCGAAGATTGATTCTTCCCGGCAGTGCAGGTAGCTCCAAAAGCCACCTGTGGCGGTGCGCAGTCACGCGCGTGGCCCCTATGTGTGGACCATGCGTGGCTCGCGGTGGCCTCTCATGGACAATAGTTTGGGCACTGAGCATGGCGGAAATATGCGTGTGAGGACATAAATATCCTCAATATAACATATTTACCCTAGAATCAACAAATCAAAGGCTATAGTCGGGCTACACAGACGCTACACGCATTGGGTCTGCGCAACGCCGCAGGTGGCTTTTTGAGCCACCTGGTGGCTGTGCGCAAGGTCTCTAATTTGGGCTATGGCGTCGATGGTCCTCCCATGAAGGGCACAACAGAAGCCTCGCTAAATGGGAACACCATGTGATTGTCTACGTCAGGTGTCTCCTGTATAATATAAGGCTGATTTTATCCGTTAAGACACCCTTACTGAAAGCCGGGCACTCTTGTCGGATTGAATTGGGCGAGCATACGCCCAGCCTCGAAGGCATGATGCGATCACAATGGGCAATGATGAGACCTTTGTGTTGAATGGCAGCGCTGAGGGATCCGAAGGGATGAGGATCCCCGAAGTTTGTACGGGAAAGGTGGAGGTAAGAGAAGCGATGAAGGAGGCAAAGGCTGCAGCCACAAGGTCGGCTCGGAATGTAGTGGGTACACTAACCGATGGCCACTTTTTCAGTCTCTACTTACATCCAACTTCTCATCCTTAGAGAAACTTGAACGGAATAAGCCGAAAGGTATATGTAATTATTCAATCCGATGTAGGGTACTAGCTTGGATTGGCTTGATCGTATTTCAGCACCTTCAACGTCTGAAAAGCAATGCAGAGCTCGACTTCACTGCAATACTTTCCCATACCGCCGATACCCGCCATATAGACTCTTATTCAAATTGGGCATCTACGAAATCTTTCCCGACCCTCCCGACGGGCGTCGATCCGCTTCTGAGCCGCTCTTTTGCATACATGCAGTGTCCCTGCTCGCCTCTGGCATCTTCTGAAAGGGGCTGCAACCTCCCATCGTTTTCGGCTCTCAGTTAAGCCTTACCGCGTTCAGTGACCACGAAAACCAGAAGGAACTCCATAAATCAGTATATAGGTACATTACATGCTTTCCTATCTACGATAAATACATCCTGTAGGCCTTAGGATTATCGACGCCCCTCGCAGCCCAATAGTGATTGGGATGTTTACTGATGAGGTTACACGCCGAGAAAAACGGAAGGGGATAACCAAAACGAAAAGGAGAAAAGCCAATCGCTGAGGTTAATGCAAGACGGACAAATGACGTTGAACACTGATGGGGGAAAGCATGAATGGTATCGTACGTACGAAGAGCAGACGAAGAGGCCAAGCTTATGAAGCCGCGCCACTCCATCCAACTTGACATGCAGTCGAATAACTCTCCGGGACAAGTCCATGTCGGACTTTTCTATCCTTGGTCGTCACATCCACATCTCCATCGCCGCCTACCATCCCATTTGCACATGCTCCTCCCTTGACTTTTACTCACGCAACCGACTCCTCCGTCCCTTCCTTCGACGCGTACGAGTTGGTCTTCCAGACACCCTTGCAGCTTTGATGCGATCACAAAGGCGATGATAGGAGGTTTGTGTTGGGCGTCTAAGTAGCACCGAAATGGAGGTTCTCGATGGGAGCGCTGCGGGGTTCATAACGGATGACGAATCCCGATATTTGAACTGGAAAGACGGAACGGTAAGTAAAGGTTTCGATCAGGCCGCGACTCGGACTGCAGTAGATGCGCTGATCCATGGCCTCTTCTTCAGTCTCCACCACTATCTAGCCATCCTTGGAGCAGTAAAAGAAGTCGAAGATCATCTGTATTCTTTTAAGCTGGTTGAAAACCCTTCAAATTCTGACAAGCAACCCAAATTTTGACTGCACTTTAGTAAGTTTCCACACAGCGGCCATATTGATATTCCTATTTAAATCGCGCCTCTGTTAAACATTTCCCGACGCCCCCGATGGGCGTCGAGATGCTTCTGTGGCGCTCTCTTACACATCCTCGAACAATCAGTGATGACCGAAGAACATAATTTAGATCACAAGCTCCATCCATTACACATGATCCAATAGCCTGAAGTGGTCCAATGGCCTACTCACCGAGTACAATGTCGTCTTGCGACTTCATACTCAAGCATAGGTAACAGTCCAACTCAATATTATACGTGGAAGCGATACACAGAATACGGTGCCTCGAACAACGACCGTTTCCACATACTTGAAAAGTCTCGAAATTCCAAGTTCACAATGATCCTATCCATGCTGCTTCCAACCTTCGCAGCTTTCTACGCCGCTCCTGGATGGATGGATGTATTTATTTTTCAATCAGATGCAGGTGGAATGTATTATACAGCTCCTAAAGGCATTGTTTCTGATTTCCTAATTGTATCATCACGGATTTGGAGATCCGTCAGTTCAAAAGACACAATGACAAACGCCGTAGCCGTAGCATATGTGTCGTAGCAGCAAAGTATAAATATGAGCGTAACATGAGTGTACTTTCTTTAGGTCCTTTTCTATCTTTCCTTCACTTCTCTAAACAAGGTACTGTTGTCCACTAACGTTCTTTCAAACGACCCAACTCATATTTTCATTAACAGAGAGGTGCCCTGAGCATACAAACAACGAAAATACACTTCACTGAGAACGCAATGCGTTTTGCTGGTTACCTTACTGCCATCCTCGTTACGGCCTTGTCGACTGGGTCAGCCCTCGCCGACCACATGACGACCTACACTGGTTGCCCCCTGATTGGCGCGTGCAACAGTCCGGGCAAGTTTATCACCGCTTTTGGGACATGGGATGTAGACGCCAACGAGGGATGCCGAGACCCCCGATGTCCCAGGGATGTACCAGCTGTGCGTGGACTGGGGAAACAATAGAGGCCACTTCTTCTTCGACAATCAAGCCAAAAGGTGCTTGCGACAGGTGTCGAGCACGGCATACAACTGTGGTGGCGGGACATGCTGGCGTGGAGAGTGGGATGAAGTCGGTTGCAGCTGGCGCGTTGCGGGGAAGGAAGAAGAAAAGGTCGACGGCGCCAGCGGAGATGGCATTTAGCGGGTCCAACCCTAGCTTATCTTCTTGAAAGGAACGTGTATGACTGTCTAAGATCCATATCAAGACTGATGTTCCTCGTTGTATACTATCCACTGCCTTTGAAACCTTTTTCAATACCGCAACGATTGGTCCTTAACTTTGATATGCTGAAGGAATTTCGTTCAAGGTTGAAAGCGATCCACGGCCAGCAAGTGTGGTTTACGAGTGCAGGGCACTGCGACCTGTCGTCGTTTCTCAGCATCATGCTTCAAGTACCAGATGGGAGGCTTTGAGGACTGGAGTTCTACAAGTCGATCGTCCCTTGGGTGTTGGTGCCTCGTGCATTTTGGCTCTCCCTTCGCTTTTTTGTTTTCAAGGTTTCCCTCCCTTGAACGTTTAAACCTTCATCGTCCTCGCCGAAGACGACAATGGGTGACCAAAAAAGAACGGGCAACACTTGTTCGCAAATATGGTGAATAGTAAATTCTCACTTGAATCTCAAAGAAACTGGTGGCCAAAGGGTCCACTTGCAGTACTTCACGTTCGAAAACCTCCTCACATGGGCGGGAGTGAAGAGCTTCGAGTCCTCTCGTAAATATATGAAGTGTCGTAACACATCAGTTTTGGTCTCCAAAACTTTGGATCATAGTACCTTCGCTGCCAATGCTCGTCGACTTTGGCAAGGCCTGAACATTTACACTGGCTAGAGGGGTCTGATCGATGCTGATAGCTGGCAGGCAATGACCACTAGAGTAGCGTCGGTGGCGCTCACTTGCGCCGATTTCTCAGCGCTCGCTTACCGCTCCCGATGAAGGGAGAAACGAAACGGAGAGAACATTGTCATTCGTTCGCTTATGACGACCACCAAAGGACATAGTACCTCTGAAAGAAGAGTGGAGGAAGAAATGAATAAAAAGAGTTACATACATACAACACGAGCCAAGACAATCGGAACAGCAAAGAATACTCGTGATACGACGAACGAAATAACCGTCGAGCAAGAGAATATGCGTCCCACAAGACAAAGAAGGTTACACGACGAGAAAAGAAATAGATAACCAACAGAAAGGGTGACGCTCAACACTCGATGGTGAAGAGAATGAAGGGTATCGTACGTTGAAGGGCAGACGAAGGGAAACAGCCAATCAGCTCACGCAGTAGCAGCCACCACACCATCCAACTTGACAGGCGTCAAATAACTCTCTGGGACAAGCCCATGTCGGACTTTTCCATCCTTGGTCGTCACATCGACGCCTCCATCGACGCCTACCATCCCATTGGCACATGGTCCTCCCTTGCCGTTCGCCCCTGCCGCCGATGCAGAATCGTCGAGAAGACTGGCATCGTCAAGACCTCCAAGATCAGCTCCCATCTCCCGTAGTTCTTTCACGAGTCCAGGTGACGCCTTCCATCCCACCTCGACGACTGCCCAGCCAACTCCTCCACCCCTTCCTACGACGCGTACGAGTTGGTCTTCTGAGAGAGCCACTTCCGCTGTACCTACGGGGGACGTCAGTAATGCCCATCAGCGTAGCGAGGTAAGATGAACGCACCTTCAGGTTCAAACGCGAACATGGCTCTATAAATCCCTGGATAAAGCTCTTCCTCCTCCCCACCTTCACCCTCTCCCGCCCCTACCAACCCATCCTCATCTTCATCGTCCAGATCATCGTAATCATCTTCCTCGGGATCAACAACGTCGTAATCCTCTTCGTCTGGGAAAAAGTTGCGATCGAGATCGTTTCTTGATGGGTATCCATTCGTGGTTGAAGTGCTATTCGCAGGAGGAGTGGAGGAAGAAGCGGCGCCAAAACCTGCGCTCCAACTCATCCGTCCAAATCTGAATGAGAGTTCGAATCAGTACCATGATCGTGGGGTATCATGTCCCGTCGACGAAAAGACAAAAGGGAAATTTGATCACAGAAAGAGAAGGCAAGGATACGAGAAGCGTCGTTCGAGTAGAGGTTTGGTACGAGAAAAGCAACCCCATTGGAGGTTGTACACGAGCCGGGGCGCCATATGCACGGCGACGGAGACGAATACCAAAAACGCGGACAAAACCCCGCAAACCCAAATGGATCCGAAAAAAGAACACGTACCGCATCTGGAAACCTTCCCAACCACCCCCACCAAACCCAAATCCACCTCCTCCATCCTCCTCTTCCTCACCCTCTTCACTATTAATACTCGACGTAGACGACCGATTCGAGTAGGTCGAATACGTTGAATAGGCGGACGAGATGGACGATGTTGACAGGCGGTGTGCTTCGAGTAGACGTTTCCTCGCTATCGTAATCGTTAGTATCATTACTTTTCAGACAATGGGGGGAGGAGGGAACGGAAGAATAGAGAGAAGGAAAGAAACGAACCTCGAACCCAACCACCCCTCAGCGCCCTATTCACCCTCTCCACCCGATTACTCTTTGGCACATCCTCTCCCATCCCACAATACCTCACATCGTCAGGCCCAAACGCGAAATCGCGAATAGTGGTATACGTCGTCCTCGGCACCTTCCTCTCCCTCTCCTTCTCCCTATCCTTGCCTTCGGTCCCAGCCTTGAGGTTGGCAGAAGTGAGGTTGGCGGTCTTGAGCGTCTGAGTCGACGGCTGGTTGGTCAAAGAGCTATTGACCGGCTGACCTCCGAGTTTCTGCAAAGGAGAAGCAGGCGTAGGCGTGACAACCACCGTACTCGCCTCACTCACCCCACTCGCAGCACTAATCGTGCTCGTCCCACTCATGGTACTAGCAGCACTCGCAGCACTCGCAGGCGGCGGCCCCACCTCGCCATCCAAGTCCAAGTCCAAGTCTTCGTCGTATGTCAAAGCAGGAGGTAATGTGAAACTCGAACTGAGCTGTGAAAACCTTTTTTCGCGTTTGCTCCCCGCACGACTAAGACTGGACATCCCATCCGCTCTCTCTCCCCTTTCTCGTTCGTCGGAACTGCGCTGGGAAGAGGTGGAGAGTGCTTTGGAGATGCGTTTTGAAGATGGGGAGGCTCCGCCTGCACTTGGACTCCAAGACGCTCCTCCTCCACTGGGAGACCAAGACAGATTCGTAGCGCTCAGCGCAGGGCTAGGCGGGGCTGGCCGACTCGAGGTCAGAGGTGACCCGAATTCTCCAGAGTACGGTGACTTGGGTACTTTCTCAAGTAGAAGAGAATGACGTTTCGTAGGCGTCGCGATCGGCATTGGTCCTACTCCTCCTGCGGTGGAAGAGGATCCAGGAGAAGCCGGTGTAGTATAAGACGTCGCAAGACTCGATCCACGAGGAGAAATGAACATCGATGGGCTAGGCGTGACTTCGTTGCTTCCCCCTCCCCCTCCTCCTGCTCCGTCCTTTTCTCCTTCGCCAACAACATCACCCCTGGCACCCTTCATCATGAACGCCAGATTGGAAGGAGTAGGCGTCGTAGGACTGTACCCCCACTCTCCTCCGTGCGACGAACCCGAGAGACGTGCAGCAGACGCTACAGTCGGTGTGTTTGGCGTCGCAGGGATGCCTGTTTCGGTATGTGGGCTGAGAGTGGATGCGGATGTGGATGCGCGCAGGGAAGATGTGCGTTGTGAGACGATCGGTGCTGCGGTTGTTGTCGTTGATGTCAAGGTGGAGGTAGAGGAAGGAGGATGAGGTGCACCGAGCGCACCGACCACGACCACGTCTTCTCGTGGCGTCAACGCGTTCTGGGTAGTAGCGTACACCTGCTGTTGCTGCGCAATATGACTCTGCCCTCCTCCAATCGTCGTCGTCGTAGTCGAACCTGCAAGAGCACTCGAAGACAATAACGTGGGATCCACATTCGAAGCAGCACCAACTTCCGTTCTCCCGTTCACCATCACACCATTCACATTCCCACCCGGACTCGCAATAGGCGTCAACAACCCCTCGTCACTTCTCTCCTTCCCATGCCCATTCAACCCTCCTCCTCCTCCTCCTGACTTGGCCGCAGCGGTCGACACCCCCAACCCAAGCCCAGAATTCACCAAATGCGCATTCGCACTAGCTTTTTTGACAAGATGCGGAGGAGGCTTGACCGCAAACTCGTGTGCACCCGGAGTAGGCGGTGGGAGGAACGATGAAGAGGGTGAAGGAAACGGTGAGGCTGAAGCGGGGGTCGTACTCTCGATGGAGGCGTAGGTGGATTTATGTGAGGCCGTGGAGGAAGTTGAAGATGCTAGAGCTGTGTGTCGGGTGGTGTTTACTTGCTCGTCAGAGGAGGATGCTAGGGAGAGATGAGAGGTGAGAAGTCTGTGGATGCGAGAGAGGCGGGAGAGGAGGAAGGCGAGGATGGAAGATCGGTGGACGATGATGCTCGTCAATGCAAAAGAAAAGAAGAGGACGATGGAAAAGGATGTCAAGAGTTTTGTAGTGGCCAGAACGAGCTGCTGAGCCAGCCCAATAATCTCCATCTGGGTTACGGCTTCCTTTCAAAGGAGGACGAAATGGGCAATAGAACGGAAGGAAAGTGGGATAATGAGAGGTTGAATGGCAAGGCATATGAACTCGCAGACACATGGTTCGAGCATGGATGCATAGTGGGCTTGAGATCGTGGACGCCTCGAGGCAAAAAGACGAAAGATGAAACAAATGAAACAACTCACAGATCGTTTCAGGCGCCATCGTCATCTTCTTTTCCTTATCTCCTTCTCTTTCTTTCCTAGTCCTCTTCTGCTGATTGTGGTGTAGGTTAGACGATCCAGCCGTCTAGTCCTTTCTTGCAATGTATTTGTGTTCGGTGCTTGCGAGTTGTGGTGGCACGAGGTTGAATCTGTTGTAGATGTTAAATCCTGATAAAACTGATAACGCAGAGGATACACCGGAACCCGGAGATGATGATAAAAGGGTAGTGAAAGAAAGAACCGGTAATCCTGTACACGGACGTACCTTGTTTCCGGCTCTCCTTTACTCTGTCCCAACTTCCTCGACGCCGGAGTAGATGTTGAAGCTTTATCAAAGGATATAGTCTCTGAGAAAGGCACTATCCAAGGCGAGCTGAGAAGAAAATCGAACCGCCGAGCGTGAAAAAAGAAAAATTGTCCAAAAGCGATGAGAAGAGAGGGAGAAAGAGAAGGAGTTGCGTAGGCCGTTGATCAAGGTCGAATCTATATCGTACGTTGCAACTGTCAATCGTCGCCGGTCGTCGTGTCCGCAGTCGCTCAGTCGTTGGGGCGTCGTGGTCGTCGTGGTCGTCGTTGAGGTCAACGATATGTGTAACCACTAATAAACTCAGGAACCGGACAGATGTTGGGTCCCGTCACTATGACGACCATCCAAGACAAACAACAATAGGGGTGCGAACATTCTTCTCTTTTCGAATAGGCGCTCGTAAAACAGGGCCGAGCTTTTAGTCCTGGAGAAAATTGAAAGGAGAAGAATAGAGAAGAAAGAAAGTCGAGATCATTGGCAAAAGAGAAAAAAAAAAAGTGCACTTGTGACCTTGCCCTACAAGACCCTGAGAGGAGTCGAACCTCTGCACTTCTCGGCTCACTCTTGGCGTCCAGCGCCACTAAAGAGAAAGGAGAAGCGCACTTTGACCAATGCTTAAGCAGGCCTTCTCATGCTCACTACTTACACTAGAAATAAGGGCAAATGTGCGATATAAAAACATTGAAAAAGAATAGTATTCGCTGACTGTCTGACCTTCGTTTGCTGAGTTTCTGTTATAGCCGAAGACATGGTGAGTACATACTTTGTGGCACAAAAATCCCTTTGTTAAACATGGGGCATTCAGTATGACGGATCAATGTATTACAATGTTTCCGAAGATTTCATGAATCGAGCAAAGGGAAATTATAAAGTCAGCGGATACTATTCCTTTTCAATGTCCCTTTGTCTTACATTTGCACTTCTTTCCAGTGTTATAATCGTCGTTTTCTACCTCTGCGGTTCTTCAACCCTTCAACAAAGCGCCTAAATAAGCCAGTGAATGCATTTTGGACATGCGAATGGATGGCGGGGTCTAACAAAGTGTATGATCCCAGTGTCGAGCATGGTCATGCCGATATCAGTTGCAAAGATAAATCGGAAAGGAGGGAGAAAATAAGAAATAAAAGGAGGTAGATACTCAGGGTTGTACAGGACTCGAGAGGAATCGAACCTCCGCGCCCCTTGCATCATACTGTACCTAACGTAAATTCACTTCACCAATGCAAGATTAGGCGCTTGACCAATAGACAAACGAGTCCTTCTCTCTGGAGTAGTCATCAAGGTCAAAGACCCCTCTCCAGCGCTGCTTGTCTAACGCACATGGGCCCCCGCTGAGCTGTTGGTAGGTAAAGCTAGACGGACTAATCGCTCCTCAATAAAAGATAAAAGCAAATGCTTGGAAGTTTATCATATTACGAGGCACGAGAGGGATTGAACCTCTGCACTCCTCATTTTTCAGCCACCAAATGCATGAGACACTTGGGTGAGAGGTGCACTACCAATAGACGAGCAAGTCCTACTCAAAAGCGCTCGAAAGCACCATACCAGGCTGGTAAAAACCCACACCAGCCCCTCCATCTCACACAAGAACGACATCGCCTAAGCGCATCATGATATCCTTTCAATATGGCTGAGCTGATGCATTGAGAATTTTCAGCGTGAATGTACAAGTCCATCTGCTGAAGACAAAGACAAAAAGTCGTTTCATTATTCCCACACACACGATAAGGATTCGAACCCTTACACTAGTCCGCCCGCTAAGAGCATCATGCGATCTACATACGACCCCAGCTACGACTGCTTCTTGTCACTTGATGAAACATTAGCAGAGACAATTATCAAGTCCAAGCGTCGCGCTCGCTCCAGCTCCGTGCTGCTGATGCCTTGAAAAACGGAGAAGCCAGTACAGCAAGATTGCAAAAGGAGAAAAAGGTCTAAGCATCAGTCGATATAGACCTCGAAAGGAATCGAACCTCTCCACCTCCGGCTTTCGAGAGGCTGCTTGACCGATAGACAAGCGAGTAGTATCTCTCATGATCTCCCAGTCAACGTTCTGTAGGACAAGGGAAGCCTTCATCAAAAGCTAACCAAAGGTATCCCCCAACACTCTCCTCGTACTGACTGAGTTTATTCACCCAGATTTTCAGAATCGAGGTTAAAAAATGTGCAAGGTTTTCCTCTTTTATAGAAGCACTCGATGAGGAATCGAACCCCCGCACACTGTCGCGCCTTCAGAATTAAAGGCGTTCGTGCGCACTCCACCTTATCGGCTAGTAGTGCTTCTTTAGACGGATCGGAACTGGTACCCTGGTCTCGTGTTCGTTCTGGCTGAGGTTATAAAATATCTCAGCGAGCAAACGCTCACAGGCGGTGGCATACTCGGCCTGTGACTGGTCCCTCTCGTGCGAGGGATGGTCACGAGTCTACATTGATTTTACTTCATACTTAAAACATATTATGCAGTGATTATGCATGAATATGCTGATGAATAGTTCTGAGAGCCCTAGGTCTTGCTAAACCACCAGTCGTGAGGTTGCAACTCGCTTCATCGACATCATTGCTGCCCATTAGAGAGGTTGCGCACAGCCACGAGGTGGCTCTTGGCTGTTGCGCGGTGACGCGCGTGGCTCCCGACGGTGGCTCGCCCACATCGCGCCTGCGTGTGTCGCAAGCGCTTCTTGGCCCTAGTCGAACACCCAAGAGCACCATGCTCAGCAATCAAACAAGAAATATCACACTACCCAGCCTACAAAAGCCACAAATGGCAAGTCGTGGTCAACTGCTGCGAAAAAGCCACCATCAAAGGCTCCGATATCCAACACTATGTCTTGATCTCCTTCTTGAAAGCGATTTTAGGGTAGGTAGTAGAAGAAATCATCGCTAATAGACACATAGTAATCACAAGCAAAGATATATACTCAAAAAATCCAAGTATTCCCCCGCCATGCTCAGGCCATGCAAAGCCACGCGCGGTGCGCGCGCAACGCCAAAATAGCCCGCCGGTGGCTGTGGAGCCACCTCGTGGGTATGCGCAACCTCGCTATTATGTTCGCCTAAAGACTGTTGGCGTCGGGCAAAGGGAGATCAATATTCACCGCGACGATTTCGTCCTCCTAAATAGAGACACTATTCAGCACTTTGAATCCTGGATGAGAAGCCCATCGGCGAAAGATGCATTACCACCAAGAAGCCCTTTGTCTCGCCTACGCTGACCTCCACTCCGGTCTTGTTTTTCACATAAAGCCCGCGACGCTCGACCTGGCCATTGTGGTCGAAGGTGACGGCGCCAGGAACGTCAACGTGTTTCTCGGCTTCAGTGGCAATACCCAGGATGGGAGACGCGGCGATGATGCTCAGCGAAGCTAAGCAGAAGGAAAGCAAACTGTTGGTTCGCATGGATAAAAGAGGACTCGGAATGGAAAGTAAGGATAACGGGGCGTCACAGACCCTGCTTTATAAACGCCAGCGTTTGGCTCTTGCATGGACGTAAATTTCCCAGGTTAATATTTCGCAACGTTTTCGCTTCGAGATCGGGCGCTGGTAGTGCCTGAGGACGTCCAGGTATCTCGTGCATAAACTCGGTACCCAAACTAGCAACCTTGATACTAAATTGCTTCATTCCATGCCATCCTGTCAATCTCCCTTAAAGAGGATGGAAAGGAGTGCAGAAAAAACGGACATAAAGGAGGTAAAAGGTTGCAAGAGAAGAAACATACCTTGAGCTGGACCGCCCACTGTATTCGCCCTATCCACCCGATTGCCTTTGTGTCAGGATTCCATTTCTAGAGGTCTAGTGCGACCTTATTTCCTTTGCTTGTCATGTATGACCACTTATCTGGGTTCCATTGTATGTCCATACATCCCTCCACAAGTCTGGATTCATTTGTATGTAGCTACTCCCTAGCTACTCCAAGCTTCGAAATGTATATAAAGTAGTATTATTTCGTATCAATTCTATACTGTTTTCGTGCCAGCCAAGTCAACTTAACACTTTGGGGACAAGCTCCACACCGTGCATAAGAAATCGCTTTTTATGTACAGTCCTGGTCACCCTGAATCGCACTGTCCCTCGGGGGTGAATGGAAATGACCTTGAGCATGAAAACGATACAGTAAGCAAGGAAAACTCACTGCCATCCATTCAATATGTATAAACCGAAGCAGGTCAACGAAAAATCAATCAGGTAGCGACTGGACATGGGCTGCAGAGGGAATCGAACCCTCCACCAAACCCTTGAAATCGATTACTCATTTGACCAAGCAGTTGACACTGAGTGGATTGTACCACGAGTCCCTCTCTCTATGATTGGCAAAGCGTTGTCATGTTCTCTCTTGTATGAGTCTCCGATCTAATAATAATCCAAACATGGGGCGAAGCAAAATACAGCCAACCATCAATCCCTTTTGTTATCGAGCAAGCAGTACACGGAAGACGACGCTATATTCGGACGTGGCCTATAGCTCGACTGTACAGGTAGGGAAATGATCTGTTTTATCAAGGCTCACGCCGTTTGGAACGTACTTTCAAATGAATGAAGTGCCTAAATGCGTGGTTACTTTCTAGATCTGGCTGAACGATGAGCTAGGTCCAGTCAAAGTGCAGTCTTATCACATGGCTGGGACGCTCGACTTGAGCTTGAAAGATCATTGCGACGGTCTCAGCCAGCGCATAGTTGGGGGGATCAGAAGAGCGTGATAATCACTCATAGCACGGGCCAACTTGAAGCTTTCCGAAAGGCTCAGTCAATCAGTGGATGGCGAAGATCCTCAAGTTAACGTGCCTTGTTCATGATCCCGGGCATTGATGCGAGATAGAGTGGGAGGTAACATGCATGAGTAATTAGTCCATGTGTTCACACCTGACACCGAACACATGGCCTTGCTTGAGCCCTAGCGCATTCTCAATTGAGTTTAATAGCGAAAACCCCATTGTTTTCGATGCGTCCAATACCATGGACGTCAAACGTTGGTCTCTCCTCCTTCTCCACCCGCTTCTCTTTATCCCACTCCGATCAACTTTTTGACCACTGTTGAGTCCATAGGCACAGTCAGTGTGTTGCCCTACGTTTCGTTTCCTAAGCGTCATAGTCGTACGGCGGAGGCGACAGTAGGCGTACTCGACGTCTGTAGCTTCATCAGTGGTGGATTGGGCACGGATGAAGAGGTGGATGCGCACAGGGATGGTGCATCTGGTATTCTGGGGGTGGATGGGGATGCACACCGACGATGATCAAGACGTCTACGTCAACACGTCCTGAGTCGCAGCGCGCGCCTGCGGTTACACGGTGTCTGAATCGCCCTCCTGACCTCCCGTCGTCGAGCTCGTTGCTGAACTCAAACCCGAAATGTAGAAGACGAGAGCCGGCGAGAGCAGAACGCTTCTGTGCCATTCGTTGTAGCACCATTGATGTTCCAGCCCGTCGAACTCGTACCACTCGCAATGCGGCGATGGGAAGAGGGACAAGGGCAAGACAACGGCGAGGGAGAGGTAAGCGTCATTTATCCCGTGGAGACCTGCGAAGGTTCCTGTGAGGTTGTAGAAGACGCTGAGGATGCAAGGCATGGTGTGCACTGGTTCCCTGGAGACAAAGGAGGAGAAATGTGGAAGCTTGATAGACCGAGGATACTCACGGTGGTGAGGAGAAAAGGACAAAAAAAAGGGAGATCAGGAGGAAGGAAGTCGGGAGCGTTGTGAGGCCAGCAGGACGCGCTGCTCATTGAGCCCAAGCATTGATGCAATATCCGACGTTCCATTTTCCACTCACCTCCGTGGTTGTAAAGGGGAAAGAATTCGTGGTGGCATCGTCGCGGGAAGACAGTCTCGCAGTGACCAGAGCGTACCGGGGTACCCCGACATGGACACCTAAAGACAAGCGAAAGCTGAAACAAATATCCACTCATAAATTGGACATCCGCCATAGCCAACTTTCGTCCCTATGTGCTATACTTCCTCCCATGGCATTGTTTGGCTGATTCTTTTTCTCTAGACTCTTGGTGTCTCTAACCCGTTGAAGGTGTAGGTGGATTCATGTAGCACTCTGGCGGATGTCGAAGACTATAGAGATGGGTGGCGGGTATTGACCTAGCAGGAGAGGAGGAGGGAGGAGAAGATCGGTTGGTCGGTGGATGAGGTTGCCTATCAGCGGTGCGAAGGAGAAGGAGAAGCCCGCAGATAAACGTGCCACGAAGAAATGATGCTTGTGGTATGATGAGCGAGCCGATGCTGACCTTTGCTGGTTAATTGCTCGATGTTTTGTAGCACTTCTTCTCCGAAGGGACAAAGGTCATGTGGATGAGAGAAAACGAGGAACAGTAAAGAGCAAGAGCGCCTTCGACAGTGGGTGAAAAATGGACAGTTTTCGACCTCCAGAGATCCTCTCTCCATGCAGCCATCGAGAATCGTGGTGTTAGTCGTTGGTCGTCTCTACGTAGTTGTCGACGAGGCGCGAAAACCAAAAAGTTGATTTGAGAAGTTAGGGGTGAGAACCTTTAACCATTCCCGTTGCAACAGGAATACGAGCTCGTCTGCAGGCGGGAAGTGGCCAAGGAAAAGATACATCTGCCAACATCCGATCTTATATAACAGCACTGAAGAGGATTCGAACGTAATCACCTCTAATGATCAACCTAGAGGACCCATCCAAGACACACATCGTTCGTATCTTCGTTGGATATCAACTCATCGTATTCTTGCGTTTCTTTGTCTTTCGCAGGCATATTCCAACACCTTTTGTACTATTCATAGTGCCACCGCTAAACACTATATACCCTGCTCTGAATCTGAGCACTCCCTTCAGGTAGGACCGAAATTGACCAGTAAACAGTCTTGAACCTCTGCGTCGACTTCCCCCTCCACATACAATGGCCGTGGGTATTAGTTCGGCTTGACCGCAGCGACCCGACCCCGCTTGCACTTTGCAAGCCTGCATTTACGCCAGTTAACAATGGCTGCAATAAAGCCAAAACAGGACCAAGAAGCCCCTAATGGGGTGTTTCAGACGCCTGACATAAATGTGCTGCTTGAGAATGTCCCTTACCGCCAACCGGCCCTCCTCCTCGTCGTTGTCATTCTGTCTAGCCGAGTTCCTAGTCGCAAAAATGGGACGGATACTACTACTGTGCCCTTGGTGGTCAATGTCCTCGAGCTGGTTGATGATGGGTTTTGGCGCCGGAATGGGAGACGCGGCGACCATGGCTAGTGAGGCGAGGCAGAAAGAGAGTAAAGTACAGCTGGTTCGCATGATTTAAGAGGACAGATGGGAATTGTCTGATGGCCTCTTGATAACGCAGCAGCTCCTTTATAGCTGCAAGTATTCGGCTCAGACACGGAACCTCGGGGAATATCAGAGGTTTTCCCCACATGAAGCAAGAGCAGAATAGCGAGGCACACCGAATGGTTCTAGTGACTTTTTTTTCGCTTCAAGTAATGCCTCAACACTGTACTGTTGAGTTGACAGTAAGCCCTAGGACCATTTGAGAAGGTCTTCTTTTGTATGACTCGCATGGTCGTATCCGAATCCGACGCCAGATGTCATCTATATACCTATTTAAACCATCTTGGGGCTAGTAGGCAGTTTAAATGCTGCACCGAATACAGGCGTCAGAGAGTGAGTGAAGCCAATGGCCATTAGAATAGTTTGTGAGGCGAATCACTTTTCGCCATGTGCATAACTTGGGCCACGATCAAGCGCCCAAAGATACTTGACGTTGACGAGTATCAACTGAAAAGTTGAATATACGTTAAAACCTGATATCGCCCGTGGATGAAGTCAGTCTCCTTTGGGGCACCTTCGCCTGCGACTTGCCGAGCAAGCTTCTGAGTGACCTCGTCATGGAACACGCTTTTGGCTGATCCTCGAACCCCCTCTGGGAACAAGGCCGGTGGCCTCAAGTTGGTTCTCGACGACTTTATTAGGCGGATCAACAAGGGAAGCAGCGACAAGAATGGCTCGCTCAACTGACCTTGCTTGCTGACAGTGACAAACACTTTATAATGCTTTTGTTAGGTGAGGTGAGGAGTGGCGTTCAGCTCCCTGCAAAATCTATGCATGTTTCAGTCGCCTTATACCAGTCCTCCTGGCAATCGAAATGAACGATCTCACGTTTTGCCTATGGCTCAATGTTGCTCGGCTCATGCCACACACTAGCTGCTTAGACTCGTAACCAGTCGTCGAATGAGGACTAGGAGGATCGATCCTTCATAGAGCGACGGTCACCGGTCTACTACATGGTGAGGGACCCCGTTTCGCGAATCAACTGGATCTCTGGGAAGTGGGTTACAGTGCACTGTTCGGGTGGCAGCACCCTGGTGCCCTTCATTACCCTGATAAAATCTCATCTTCGCCTTTACGGTGCACAGTAAGACTGGCTTGCTCATCGGCCAAGCACCCTGGTTCAGTCCTACTGAAGGCCAAAGACAACTTACGTACTTACCATACAAGAGGTGCAGAGGTTCGAGTCCTCTTCATTGCTGTTAATCCACACGGTATTGGCCCCGGCCGTATCTTTACTTTTTCCAGGTCCGCTCTGCCTTTGAGTTGATAAAGACCTGATGGTCTGGACGCTGAGATATATGTGGTCCGACGTGCTACAGTCTGAGATAACCACGATACCGTGAATTAGAACCATTTTTCTTCGAGTATTCCATTAAATTATTTGCTTGCCCATTCAATTGGTTAAGCACCCAGTATCACAATTATTCAGACCTTTGGGGCAAGAAACAACTATTTCGAGCCTATCACAAAAGAATCGCTTTTGTCTGTTGGTGAAAGTGCGCGTTTCCCCGAGGATGCAAGATTCGAAGACGGTATAAGTGTACAGTCGAAACCGCGATAAACCATACTGTGGGGGCCCATAATCGGTAGTAACCCATACCATTCCGCAGCTACCAAACTCCTTGCTTTGCCCAGAGGGGCACTGTCATAACCCATAACCCCCAGTAACCCATAGCCTTAGGCATCCACCGAACGGTATGGGTTATCGCGGTTTCGACTGTAGAGCCTCTCCGAGTCGTGGGTCTCGGTTTTAAGTGGACTATTTTCTCATCCGTTCTTTCGCTCTCTTGGCCCATTATCACCACTACTACTATTATCCACCATTTTCCAGCACCGACGTCTCCGTGGTACCCATCTCCTTCAGGCAAACCGAGTCTCGTGAGCGCCCAATCTACCCAAAGTCATCCAGATTCCACACGAGTTCTACTGTCGCCAGAGGCTGACTGACCGGGACCCGATGCGACCAGAATCTTGCGTTCTGGGAAAGAAATAATTGAGCTAGATAAAATTGAGGCGAGATGTTGTGGGCACATGCATACTCGTGAGGATTCGAACCCCTGTACCGAACCCATACTAAAAGTCTCGTGCGATCGACAAGGTCAGCTACAGCTGCTACTTGAATGGGAGCAGAAATAAGCCTTACAATAAGATTTGATATGGGGTATCACGTTCCGGCTGTATTGTTACTTGGCGTAATTGGAAAATGCTTTGAGCAAGACATACCTACAACGTGCGTTTGAAGGGGAGAAAAAGAGCCGCTCAAAGACGTCTGGCAGAGAACCCGAGAGGGGTCGAACCTCTGCACTTCATCCTACCTATGTAGCGCTTCTTGATCATTCAGTACGATAGGATCGGGGTGCTTGACCGATTGACAAGCGACCCTTTCTGTACCGTCTTCCAATCATCTACTTTGGTGGACCGTTGAAACCCTTTATCAAGGTTGGTATGAAAGCGTGCCAGCTGCAGCTTCTGTGGTCGCAGATTGACTGAACTTTGAACGCATTGGAGAAACTTGATCAGCAGACTTTCTATTCAATGGTATGCACTCATTGCAGGAATCGAACCCCCGCATACTTTTGCATCGCGCTCTCTTCACAGTCTCAGCTACGAGATTTTCTTGCTGGCGAATAGCAGTTGGCACTACATTAGCCCCGAAGAGTACATGTATGCATCACATTTCACCGTCACGCCGTGAACTCGTATTCCATGAACGGTCATACAGACAGTACGTAAACTACCCTAGCATCAAATCAGCCAAAAATTGCAAAAAATGCAGGTCTGGATTACAAAGCCGGCTCGAATCTCTTCTCTTCACTCGCCGTTCACGAACGTATACAGCAATTGGCGCTCAATTCACGATGAGCATTGTTGCGAACAGAGTGAGGGTAAATCATTTGCCAAAGACAGCCCCGGTAGGCGACGTTCGCACTGTTCATCTAAGCCGAGGAAGGAGCCCTGGAAGCAGATAAGGCATTCTGATGTGACAATGACTCTTTGGGGCAGCGATCCGAATACCGGATAGCCATGATAGGGCCAAAGACACAGAATGAATCAGAGACTGTCTGCATCAGGGACATGGAACGTCGTTTCCGGTTATCCTTGGAGGTATGCGGAGCGCATTTCGACGCCAGATGCACAGTAGTCTTGTTCATCTATCGACCATATATGATAAGGATCAGGGTTGGGTGGCGTAATTGCCTCCATCTACGTGCCTGCCGAGATGCCCAGCCGTCGTTAGCTAGACGACTTGAAGAGGCGCCAGAGCCTCTTCATGGCGTGACACCAGCTTCAAGTACCACCAAACAACTTAAGACTTTTCAAGCCACCGTCTACACAATGTGTCGTGGAAACGAGAACTAGGATTTCTTTAATTTCGATAGGACTCTTCGTAGGGTGCCTGGTTACAAAATGAATTCATGAGCTGCGGCAAATCATCGGAAGCATCCACGGTCTTTTGTTTACGATATCCTTGGGAATACAACACTGACTTCTGAAGTGAGTTAGGGGCGTAACCTCCTTTGACTCAGGCTTGAACCACTATGGCTGTTCTGTCTTGTTCACGATTTATCGGATTACATCTCGATTCTGGCCCCTCTCAATGGTGATGAGCGAGAGGGTCTGCGCTTCAGAACTGGGAACTATGTTCTAGACAATCAACTGTTTTCCCTCATCGGAAGCGCCGAGGGAGCAAAGGTCGGAGCTCTGGAACTCCGAAATTCCATTGAGCGCGTTACAGCTGCCTCTGAAGGAGATTTTCCGGTTAGAGCAGTGCGTCGACCCCTATTGTAAGTTATCCTTTCTCTATTCTCACGCGTTGCTTCATCTCTTCGCTGAAGAGTTCCCTCAAGCAGGCATTCACTGTATTCATTTGGTATCACTACAATGATAACTATCTCATCCGACTCGAGAACGCCACAAGAAAATTGTGGCAAATCTATGCCCTGGGCGGGCTGATTCAAACGACGTTCGTCGTCGGAATGGGCGTGGCTTCGACACTGTCAGTGATGCTGGGACCTTGACTGGGAAGACGGTGGGGGTTATCTTCATTGATCCACAAAGCGTAGGAAAACTCACGTCCACGTAGTGACTTGGTATTCGTTGATGATGAAGGGGGACTCCTTCACCAAGGCGTGGCGAGTAATCGTCGCTGTATGGACGTCTCCTTCAGCAGCGAGGGCAGGCTAAGGCTATCGGTCAGCAACGAAATCAAATAAGAAGCTCGAGACCCACCAAGGCGAAAGCAGCCAAGGTGGCAAGGGAGACGAAGGTAGAGCGGAAATGCATGGTGGGTGGTGATGCTGCGATAGAGGCGAACTAGGGAGCTCACGCCTTTTTCCCTCCAGTATATAAGAAATCTTCGGACCTCCCAACTCATCAGCCCGACGTTCGCTCCGAACTTTCTTTGGCGCCTGGGAACAAGTCTCTCAGGCCATTTACCGTTCTGGTGCTCAAGGAGGAGAGAAATCTGAATCGAGATCCATGTTTTTGCCAAGGCATGTCATCAGAACTGCTCGACCCACGTTCTACGCGCTGGTTGCCTGTGCGGAACTCTTGGTGTCCGATGCTTATCTCCTACTCACCTCTGTTGCAGTGACATACTTCATCAGCACGTATCGGAACTGACGCCCTGGGGAAATCCTTTTGTTTGGGTGTCAACGAATGCCGTTTGAAGAGGCATATATCGGGTTCTACCTCACTGCAGGTGGGTCGTATAAAGGGCATCTTGTGCTCTAACTACTCAGCACTCACACACCTCCCTCTCGAGTCCTATCCCTCCACGCCAAATATGATTCCCGCGGCGTTGGTCCTCCTCTCGCAGCTACTTCCTCTGGTATTGGGTGCCATTGGACCTACTACAGACCTGTACATTGCGAACCAGGTCATCGCACCGGATGGCTTCAGTCGCTCGTAGGTGTTGTTTCGTCCCAGAGTCGCCGTAGAGTCATCATGCTCATGGTTATTCTAGTGCTGTCCTCGCTGGAGCAGACGCCAACTCGCTCTCGTTCCCTGGACCTGTCATCCAAGGCATCAAGGGTGATACGTTCCGCATCAACACTATCGATGATCTCACCGACAATACTATGTTGCGTACCACCAGTATCGTAAGTGTTCGAATGCCTCATGTTCTTTCCCTCGTCTCTCATGATGCACCATAGCACTGGCACGGTATGCTCCAGAAGGGTACTGCTTGGGCCGATGGACCTGCTGGCGTCACTCAGTGCCCTATCGCGCCTGGCGACTCTTTCCTGTACCAGTTCCAGGCCAAAGGTCAAGCTGGTACCTTCTGGTACCACTCGCATCACGGTGAGTCAAGCTATGCTTGGAGTTGAACCTCGCTGACGTGCCATCAGAGTCCCAGTATTGCGATGGATTGCGTGGAGCTATGGTCGTCTACGACCCTGCTGACCCTCACAAATCTAGGTAAGATTCTTTCGAATACTTTCTTCGACAATGGCTAATCTCGAGTTCGGCAGGTATGATATTGATAATGGTATGTGATACTATCCGATCCCTGAATCTCTGCTGACGTTGTTCGAAGAGGAGACGATTATCACCCTCGCAGACTGGTGAGCACGACCTGAAAACTCCTCATCTATGCTTTAGGCTCACATTCTTGACTCAGGTACCACGACCCAGCCCCTTCTGCTGGTCTTGTACCGGACTCTGTCGCTACACTCATCAATGGCAAGGGTCGTTACCTCAATGGGCCTGTGGTTCCTCTTGCGGTGGTTGGAGTTATCCGGAACAAGCGGTACCGCCTGCGTCTCGCCTCCATTTCTTGTGACCCGTTCTTCGACTTTTCCATCGACGGACATCGATTGGTACGCCGCCCTTCTCCTACTTACCGCCGATCTCACTAATTGCGTTACAGACTATCATTGAAGCTGACGGTGTCAACACCCAACCTCACATCGTTGACAGCCTTAGGATCTTCGCTGGCCAACGATACTCTGTCGTGTTGAACGCCAACAGGCCTGTAGATAACTACTGGATTCGCGCTCTTCCCAACTTTGGTCCACCCGGCTTCACTGGAGGATTCAATTCCGCTATCCTTCGTTACGTCGGAGCTCCTGCTGTTGACCCGACGACCACTCAAACCACCAACGGCGTTGTCCTCAATGAGGCTGACCTTCGTCCTCTCATGGCCCCAGCTGCGCCTGGTCAACCCTTCCCCGGTGGTGCGGATGTCAACATCAACTTGAACGCGGTCTTCGACTTTCCTTCTCTATCATTCAAGGTTAATGGCGCTACTTTCCATCAGCCTCCCGTCCCTGTGATGCTCCAAATCATGAGCGGTGCTCAAACTGCGCAAGACATGCTCCCCGCTGGCTCTGTTTACACTTTGCCTCGTAACAAGGTCATCGAATTGTCTATGCCAGGTGGTTCGACTGGTAGCCCGCATCCTTTCCATCTCCACGGTGTACGTCCATGCCTTGCGGATCACGGTCTGTTGCAGATACTCATCATTTCATAGCACGAGTTCTCCGTTGTGCGAAGTGCGGGAAGCTCAACTTACAACTACGCCAATCCCATTCGACGAGACGTCGTCTCTGCTGGTCAAACTGGCGATAACGTCACCATCCGTTTCCGCACTGACAATGCTGGACCCTGGATCCTCCATTGGTATGTCTTCGCCACATTACTCTCGTAAAAGGCTAACTTCGTCCTTTCAGCCACATTGATTGGCATTTGGTCCTCGGTTTGTCCGTCGTCTTTGCTGAAGATGTCCCCACTGTTGCTTCTATGGATCCGCCTCGTAAGTTCCCTGAAGGATTTCACCTGTTAGTCGATGGAAATCTGACATGTTTTCGTGTAGCTGCGTGGGATCAGCTCTGCCCTACCTACGATGCTCTCCCTCCCGGTACCAAGTAATCACGACCTTGGTCGTTAGCCTATTCCATAGTGACTGTTATCACCTGCCAACAAAATCCAATTTGCAGGTTCCTGATGCCACTGCCCTAATCATTGGCTAGATGCAGGATTTGTGAGGCCCGTCAAGGTTGGAAGATACTCTGAAAATTGTGCATTCCTCCGACGAAAATCGACCCCACGAATTCTGTGCTTGGATAGTCATGAAGCAAACAGATGCTTCACAGTGGCTCTCGTAGACAAACTCTTGGATTAATGTACCGTAGACCCTCAACATTTAGCCGGAAATCTTGTCGCATTGAAAACAGAAACCATGATGATTACTCGTCGAGCGGTGCACACACAATCAACTATCCTATTTGGCTCCGGATGAGCCCTTGCACTTGGGCTTATGCCTCTTCCAATCAGCCTTCTGACAGGCAGGGGAGCAGTATCTGACCTGCTGACAAGCACTGCACTCTTTGAGATGGGGATTGCCTTTCCTTCGGCACCGTGCACACTTTCTCGTTTCGGGTGAGCGCCCGACGGTTTCGAGATACGAGACTGCGAAGAGGGGAGAAAGGGCGATTCGAGTAACATACGGGGCAAACGGCTTCCATAGTTCCACCTTCTCCATCCCATCGACGTTCTTGCCCGCTCCACAGCTGCATAAAGGGTTCTCTTCCATTGCCTCCGTAAGAGGAATCTTGTTCTTTGCCTTGTATTCGCAGTTGGGACCATGCGTCCAGGTGGTTCGACAACGCTCAACCAGCGCAGGGAGCAGTTGCTTCCATGACTCCATCTCGCCTTCATAAACAGGGATGTTCCCCAGGTCGCTCTTGTGAACGAGCTGACCAAAGGGCTGGGAGACAGATTGGAGGAATCGAACGGTAAGAGGAAGCACGTAGGCGTCGCAGACGAGAGTATGAGATGCCAGGTCGAAGCGAATGCAGTTGATGAAGAAGATGGTATCGGAGTTGTTCGTTTTCTCATCCCGAAGACAGAAGAGTCTGCATCGTTTCGCTTGCTCCTTTTGCTGGGTGCCAGCCGTGCCGATAAACATAGAATGGATGGTGTCCTTGACATACATGATGGCGTCTTGTTTGTTCTTCTTTCTCATCGAGCGTTCGCGTGTGGACAGGGTAGACCCGAGATGGGTGTTGAACCAGGTTGCGACGTTGGTAGCAGTTCGGCTAAGGATCGGAAGCTTTTCGAGGTTGAGTCGAGGAATTGACCACGGTTGACTGACCCCGTGGGCTGATATGACCGGGTATGGATTAAGCTTCATTCCTTCTGGCAAGAAGGATCGTGAAGGAGGTACGATCACCTGAAGGCGGTAGTGAGACGAAGTTCAACTGATCTGAATTCGATAAGACTCACCTCAATGTATTTGGACTTGCGTGCCAGACGCATGCGATTCGCAGAGCCCTGAACAGGGAAGGGGAAGACTAGGTCCTGGTGTTTATCGGCGATGGAGACACGAATGACGCAGGCAGAGATTTGGTTGATTTCGGGGAGAACCTTGCTTCCTTCTGCGCTAAATGTAGCCACAGTGTCGGCATCGGTGAGGGTGATGCGAACGGTCATGACTGTAACCAGCTCGCACTGCTCGTCAAGGGCAACAAAGGCTTCCGAAAGGGATCCCAATTGGGCGTAAATGATGGAAGGTGAGGGACTGTTGGCGTCGGCTGGCACCTCATTGGTGATAGATGCAGGAAGTGAATAACGAGACGGTAAAGGGTGCTCTGGGAGGACGAAGACATGGTTTTCATCCATCAGCTTAGCGCTAAAGATTCGCAACTCCATCCCGAGCTTTGGAATCAGGGTCATGCACGCTGCAGGCGTATTTCGAACACCAAAGCCAATGCTGAGATTCTGAGGGGGCTCCTTGTCGGCAAGGAGCCAAGATGGTGCGACGAAGGAAACCACTAGGGGAGAGGTTCCTTTCCATCCTCGTGTATCTTCCTCAAAAACGACGGAAGGATTGGCCTTGGTACCAGCTTTGGAGGCCCTCCCAAAGGCGACGTGAACCGAAGAAAAGATGTTATGGCACGTCATCCCAAAGATGTCGCAGTGAAGTGGGGGTGTTCCAATTTCTTCGGCTTTGCTATGCTCCAGAACGGACAATTTGTGCCGAGGGACGCTCATGACGATTCGAACAAGTGGTGGAACCTTGGCCCAGGAGGAGAATGGTCCGGTCTTGGATGTTCCCATAAGAAAGAAGGGAAGGCGATGAACGCCATGTCGAAGGAGCTGACCACAAAAGTCTTGGTAGTGTAGCGTGTCCATGGACATAATGTGCCAATCCCCAAGTTGGAGCGACATGAATCGTTCCATCACTCGACCCCACTCCTCTTCATCGGCGCCAATCCTCATCCGAACGATCTTCAGCAAGTGAACGAAAGCTTCACGGGTGTAATGCGCGAGGTTAGAAGCTGAAAACGCCCTCATGTAGTTGTTCTTGTTGGCCTCCCAGAATTTCGACGACGTCTCTTGGTCGAAAATCTCCTGGTAAATGTCGTAGAGGAGAGTTCCCAGCTGGTGAGAGTCATAGGATTGGGAAAGTACCGAGCCCAGCCTGTCGGCGATGAGCAAATCTCCAGACGTCGGCATTTTCCAAGTCGTCATTTGGTGGAATTGCTTTCGATCGTTGTCTTCTTTGGCCGCTCCTTTTGCCTTCTTCCCTGTTTTAAATCCCCCAGTCATTTGGTGAAGGAGAATTTCGTGGGTATTGGATCTTGAAGCGAACCCGCACAAGTAATCGACGGGAACCACACCAGCCAGGAGGCCTATGACTGTAATATCGGCCTTGAGGCTTTCCGCAACCTCCTTGGTGGCATCCTTCCCCCGGAAGAGAATAGATTCAGAATATATGGTGGAGAATGGAGAGGAGGATAGGATAGGGATGGAGGATATTAAAACGTTGAGCAGACCAATGTGGTCTTCAAGGTTTGATGTGTGAATGACGTTGAAGCTGGAAGGGGCGCAATCAAGGCCCTCGCAGTTGACGTACTCCTCGGTATCAAGGGAGATGAGAGTAGTTTTCCATTGTGCAACAGGAATTCCAAGCCTATGAGTACCTGTCGAGTTGTAGGCTCGTAGGGCATGGGAAGCGGAAATGGCATCTCCTACGAAAAACCGGACGACGGGCGGGAATTTGGACGACTGTGATGCCCGATAAGCATTGCACCAAGATTTGAATTGCTCTCTGCAAGCGTCGGTGATATCTGAAAGACCAAGTGTACGCTTCGCGTTGGCAAGGACGGGGGCGAGGTGAAAGGGAATTAATGGATCTGTCCCGTAATGAAAAGAGATCACGTCATCCCCGAGGGAGTAGACGAAGGTAGGGTTGACTTCTGTCGCATCGGCAATGCGACGCGCATCGGCAATGCGACGCGCATCGGTGAATGTTGTTCCCGTCTTCCAGAAGTTGGGAAAGCTCCCAAGGCATGCAGATACTGATTGAGCAATGAGGGGGCCAGTCGATCGGAGGATGGTTGCTGGAGTCTTTTGAGCGTTCTCGGTCGAGAAGCGTTTGAATGTGGTGTGGATTGCTTTCAACTTGTCTTCGGGTAGGTCGCTCATGTCAACGTAGAGCCTCCAGTGCCGTCGAAGCTCTGAAAGAGTGTACTTTGTGCACATTCTAAGCCTCTGTCCATATTCTGAAGCCCTCCAGCTGTCAGGGGATTCGCTCAGCTCGATGAGCTTGTTGCATTGCGCGATCAGCCCCGATCTCGTCTTCTTTTCGATGCGGAAGTGGAAGAAAGTATTCCATAGGAGATCAAAAGGTTTCTCATCAATGATCATGGTGAATAGAAGGACGTTCCTCGCTGAGTTACTATATTAGCGCCCAATCGATCCGATAAATCTGGCAGACGTACCCAGAACAGCAGGGTCAAAGTCGCAGCATGTGAAGTCCAAAGTGCGTGTAGCTAGTCCAGGTATCAGTCGGATATTGACTTGAAGCTCTAGAGTAGACCCACCAATCTCAGGTTCACCGAAGATTGTAAATAGGACATTTCGAGGGTCGCCGCAGCCGAGCAACAGGAGCTTAGCTGGCTCCTCTGGGGGAAGGTCGCCAGTCAAGGAGACGGCACTGGTATTTCCAATAGGGTAGAAATGGTATTTGCTGGGCCAGAACAGCAACTTAGACATTTTGCTATCTCAGGTCAAGACGCAGAAGGTCGACGCGCGTCCTCGTGCACTTTATACCAACCTTTTCACAGCCTCGCCGAGTCTGAATAGCGTCGCCGAAAATAGGCGCCCATTCGGCCTGAGGCCATGCCCACATCGATCAGCGTACTCGGGACCCAGTGCCCTTGTGACCATTGCATGGTAGCTCTAGCGAGCGCTGTGATTCTGCTGGGCGAACGTTTAAAGTTCTATCCTTGCTACACCGCACACACCGCGTCGAGAGGTTCACGGCATATGGATCCGAAAAACGGTGGCTTTAGTACCTTTTGTTTGCTTCAGATGGCATCGCCAACCTCAATCTCCAAGCTGGCGTGGGCGCGTCGTGATCTCATTCGTGATTCAACCTTCCCTCCACCTATCCACAGTTAAAGGCAGTTTTCCCCCAAGTCAATCTGCTGCCTAAATGGCGAGAATAACCTCCAAGGTTCGTCTTGATAACGTGAAGCCTCATTATGATTGATTCTTCCCAAGTTAATCGCCGATGCTCAAGGAGGGGACGTCTCCTCGCTAGAACGGCTCACGAATTCCATCACCAGCAGCAATTTCGTTCTCAGCGTTCTTGAAGCATTTCTCATTCATTTCGATCCCTCCAAGCTGCGCAATGCTCGCAAAATGATTGACCCTCCGACGGTTGAGTTGATCTGGAAAGCCGTCGAAGGGATCAACGTTTGTGCTAGAAGTTGTGATCGAACGCTCGAGCTGAAACATTCGGCAGTCGAGAGACTTCTTGCGAGATTCAACGACATTGTATCTTGCGTCTCTCAAATCTCTGAAGGTGCCTCCTGGCGCGCTTTCTCGATGTTCTCGTCCTTGGCTGTCCTCGACCCTGGCCTAGAATCATCCGTCTTCTCTTCGCACAGGCTATGCGAAATGTTTCTCATGGCTTGGAACACCACATCCCATCTCAACTCAAAGACAGCTGAGGAGCTCAGCTCCCTTGTGTCTTTCTTCTCCCAAGCGTCGAAGTACGACGATGGGAGCCTCCTAATTGAGGTAGTTTCATCATCCCTGAAGCAACTGAAGAGCTTTTCGATGGGGGCAATGGAAATTGTCAACGATTTGCAGCTACTTTCTCGCAAGCAGCCATCTTCGAACTGGGACAACATACTGTCGGTCATGGGGGCGCACATGCAGGGTATCAAGATTAAAAGCCAATGCATTCACGACAGCCTTCAATCTCACCGCTATCACGAATGCTGGACCGACACCTTGAGCGCCATACATCAGAAGTTCAACTCCAGTGATCTTCAATCGGCGCTTATCACCACTTTGAGCATGCTGGACCAACCAAATCGCATGGCCGACGCGATCGAAGCTGGGCTATTACCCGTTATTGTGGACACAATCGTACGTGGCCCGGCTGGTGTTAAACACAGGAGCATGCTTGTCCAGACGATCCTTTCACGAGTGCAATGATTCTCGAGTTTTCCGAAGTTTGTGAAGGCTATTCATCCCGCGATGGAGAAAGGAATGGCCAAAGCCAAGGCGAGCCGCCTCCGAGAGAACGAAGATTTGCGCAAGCTTTGGGATATCATGCCCTTGATAGCGCAACGCCGTCAGCTGTTGTACACTTTCTGCATCAACGAGGCAGGTGCAACAGCGATTTCGACTCAATGCGACAGTGATTCCGTGTGGTCTCCGTTGTGATGTTCCTTACTAGCATAACTATGGCACTGGCGATGACCCTGGCCTACTCCCTAGGGCTTGCTCGGATTGCCACAGTGTTGTATACTGTGGCGATCTGTGCCAAACCGAAGATTGGCATGCAAGACACAGGAATGAATGCGCCATCATGCGAGCATCGTATATAAGTAGGTACTCCATTTCTATCACAGTTTGCCTCGGATCACTGAAAGCCTTCCCTGAGATCGCAAGCGCCGAGATGTTAAATACTCTCATGGAGCACGAACATTTCACAAGGACATCTGTGTCCAACCATTCCTTCTTCAGCGCCGTCGAGCAGACGAGCAAAGGCGTCGACTGTATCGCAACCGCCCTCCTCAGGACTTCATTGCCATCTACGACACGACGGGTCAACAAGATACCGGCAAGGGGTACCACCTGGTTCACTTTGAACAGCACCTGGCGTCTCGCCTCCCCGGTGATTGTCCTGCAATAGATGCCAGGTGCGATCATCTCATCGAGGAATTTCGGCGAACGAGGAATACAAACGTGGTCTTGATGGAGATGCGGTCGCTGTGGGGTGGCGAGAACCAGTTTGCTTTGATGCTGGAATTGGAGCCAGAGAGGCCTGTCGACTGCTTGATTCGACGGATCGTTGCTCGAGTTATGTGAGTGATTTTTTACTTCCTTGATCGAAGAGGAGGACCCATCGCCTTGTTCCCAGAAACAATGAAATTAAGCAGCTCGATGGAAAGGATGGGAGCTCCTACGGAACGTCCTTATTTTCTCCTAAGTTCAATCGTATCCCTACTTTGAAATCCAACACCTCTTCCTGTCGCTACCCTTGGTTTCCTATATCAAGACGTCGACGTGCTGATATCATATGGCATGGCCACGTGAGCTGCTTGATCTACCTATTTGGTTCCCGGTGAGGCTTTGCACGTTGGCTTATGCCTCTTCCAGTCAGCCTTCTGACAGGCGGGCGAGCAGTATCTGACCTGCTGACAGGCGCTGCACTCCTTGAGATGAGGATTGCCTCTCCTTCTGCATCGCGCACACTTCCTCGTCTCCGGGGAGCGCCCGACCGTCTCCAGATACGAGACGGCGAACAGAGGAGACAGCGCGATGCGGGTGACATACGGGGCGAAAGGCTTCCATAGCTCGACCTTTTCCATTCCATCGACGTCCTTGCCCACTCCACAGCTGCACAAGGGATTTTCTTGCATCGCCTCGGTGAGTGGGATTTTGTTCCTGGCTTTGTACTCGCAGTTTGGACCATGCGTCCAGGTTGTTCGACAACGCTCAACCAGGGCTGGGAGCAGTTGCTTCCATGACTCCATCTCGCCTTCGTAAACAGGCACGTTGGCAATCTCGCTCTTGTCGATGAGTTGTCCCAATGGCTGTGAGGCGGACTGGACGCCTTGAACGGTGAGAGGGAGCACATAGGCGTCGCAGACGAGAGTATGGGAAGCCAGGTCAAATCGGATGCAGTCGATGAAGAACATGGTGTCGGAATTGTCCGTTTTCTCGTCGCGTAAACAGAAGAGTCGGTATCGCTTTGACTGCTCCTTTTGTTGCGTACCAGCCGCATCGAGGAACATTGAATGGATGGTGTCTTTGATGTACATGATGGCGTCTTGCTTATTCCTCTTCCTCATGGAGTGCTCACGTGAGGATAGTGTGGACCCAAGATGGAGGTTAAACCAAGCTGCAACCTTGGTGGCGGATTGGTTCAAGATGGGAAGCTTCTCGAGATTGAGTCGATGAATAGACCACGGTTGGCTGACTCGGTGGGTAGAGATCACAGGGTACGGGTTCAGCTTCATTCCCTCTGGTAAGAAGGATCGCGAAGGGGGTACAATTACCTAGAGACGTCGGAATAAGGCAAAAATCATCCGATCTGAACGTTATCACACTCACCTCAATGTATTTGGACTTTCTTGCCAGACGCATACGATTTGCAGAACCTTGAATTGGGAAAGGGAAGACTAGGTCTTGATATTTCCCAGAGAGCGATACACGAATGACACAGGCAGAGATTTGGTTGATTTCCGGAAAGGTCTTGCTTCCCTCTGCGCTGAAAGCAGCTACAGTGCCGGGGTCGGTAAGAGAGATGCGAATGGTCATGACAGCGACGAGCTCGCATTGCTCGTCAAGGGCAACGAAGGCTTCAGATAGTGATCCCAGCTGAGTGTGAATGGGGGTAAGCAAGGGGCCGATGACATTGACTGCTTTAGCGTTGAAAACAGGCTCAGGAAGGGAGTAGCGAGAAGGCAAACGGTTCTCCGGAAGGACGAAGACGTGGTTTTCGTCCATCAGCTTAGCACTGAAGATACGCAGGTGCATCCCGAGCTTTGGAATAAGGGAAGTGCATGCTGCAGGCGTGTTTCGAACTCCAAAGCCAATGCTGAGATTCTGCGGTGGTTCCTTGTCGACAAGAAGCCAAGATGGTGCGGTAAACGAAACCACCAAGGGCGAAGTTCCTTTCCACCCTCGCATGTCCTCTTCAAATACAACGGAAGGATTGGCCTTGGTTCCGGCCTTGGAAACCCTGCCGAAGGCAACGTGAACTGAAGAGAAGATGTTATGGCATGTCGGTCCAAAGATGTCGCAGTGCAGGGGAGGGCTCCCAACGTCTTCTGCCTGGCTATGCTCCAGTACTGAGAGATTGTGTCGAGGAATGGTCATGACGATTCGAGCCAGTTCCGGAACCTTGTTCCAATGAGAGAAAGGCCCAATCCTGGATGGTCGCAGGAGAAAGAAGGGAATATTATAGACACTGTGACGAAGAAGCTGCCCACAGAAGTCCTGGTAGTGCAGCGTGTCCATTGACGTGATATGCCAATCTCCTAACTGGAGAGAAATGAATCTCTGCATCACCTGGCTCCACTCCTCGTCGTCGGCCGCAATCCTCATACGGACGATCTTCAACAAGTGAACGAAGGCCTCACGGGTATAATGAACGATGTTGGAAGCTGAATATGCCTTCAGATAGTTGTCCTTGTTGGCTTTCCAGAACTTCGAGGACGTCTCTTGATCAAAAATCTCTTGATAGATATCATAGAGAAGTGTTCCCAGCTGGTGCACGTCGTAGGACTGCAGAGGAACCGACCCCAACCTGTCGGCAAGGAGCGGATCCCCGGAGGTTGCTATCTTCCAAGTCGTCATTTGGTGGAACTGGTTTCGATTATTGCTCGCTTCGCCCTTTCCCTTCGTCTTCTTTCGAGTTTTCGATGGCCCGGGGGTTGTATGAGGGTGAAGTTCGTGGGTATTAGATCTTGAGGAGAAGCCACACAAGTAATCGACTGGGACCATCCCAAGCAACAGCCCAATGACCGTGACATCGGCCTTGAGGTTCTCCGTGAATTCCTTGGTGGCGTCCTTCCCCAGGAATAAGAGTGACTCGGAATAGATAGTGGAGAACGAAGAGGGAGACAGGATTGGAATGCAACATGCTAAGACGTTGAGGAGGCCAATATGATCCTCAAGGTTTGAGGTGTGAATGATGTTGAAGCTGGAAGGTGCACAGTTAAGGCCTTCGCGATTGACGTACTCGTCAGGTTCCAGGGAAATGAGCGTGGTTTTCCATTGAGCAACTGGAATTCCAAGCGTATGAGTACCCGTTGAGTTGTAGGCTCGTAGAGCATGTGAGACGGAGATGGCATCTCCCACAAAAAGCCGGACAACAGGTGGAAATCCGGACGTCTGGGAGGCCCTGTAAGCGTTGCACCAAGCTTTAAATTGCTCTCTGCAAGCTTCGGTTATATCTGAAAGGGCGAGGGTTCGCTTCGCATTGGCGAAAATAGGGGCGAGGTGAAAGGGGACGAGAGGATCGGTTCCATAGTGAAGGGAGATCACTTCATCGCCGAGGGAGTAGACGAATGTGGGGTTGACTTCTGTTGCATCAGAAATACGGCGTGCGTCAGTGAAGGTCGTGCCCGTCTTCCAAAAGTTGGCAACGCTCGCAAGACATGCGGAAACTGTGTGAGCAATAAGAGGGCCAGTCGATCGGAGGATGCTTGTGACTTCTCTTTGAGCATTGTCAGCGGAGAAGCGTTTGAAGGTCGTATTGAGAGCTTTCAGTTTCTCGTCAGGCAGGTCGCTCATAGCAGCGTAGAGCTTCCAGTGCCTTCGGAGCTCCGAAAGAGTATATTTCGTGCACATCCTGAGCCGTTGTCCATAGTCAGAGGCCCTCCAACTGTCAGGGGTCTCGCTCAGCTCAATGAGCTTGTTGCATTGCGCGATCAGCCCCGATCTCGTCTTCTTGTCGATGCGAAAGTGGAAGAAGGTGTTCCAGAGGAGATCGAAAGGCGTTTCGTCCTGGATCATGGTGAAAAGAAGGACATTTCTGGCTGAGTTCATATTTTAGCGCCCAATCGATCTGGCTGGGCTCGTCGACGTACCCAGTACAGCGGGGTCAAAATCACAACATGTGAAGTCCAAAGCACGTGTAGCTGGTTCCTGTATAAGCTTAAGATTCACTGCAAACGCTGAGGTAGACCTACCAATCCCGGGCTCAGTGAAAATTGTGAACAGGACATTTCGAGGGTCGCCGCAACCGAGCAAGAGGAGTTTAGCTGGCTCTTCCGGAGGTAGGTCGCCCGTCAAGGAGACGGCACTGGTGTTGCCTATTGGGTAGAAATAGTACTTGCTGGGCCAGAATAGCAGTTTCGACATTTTGCTATATCAGGTCAAGACGCAGGAGGTCAAGACGCGGTACCGTTAACCCAATCGCTTCACAGCCTCACCGAAACTGAATGGCATCGCCGAAAATAAGCGCCCATCCGGTCTACGGCCAGTTTCTGGTGAGAAATGCCCTCGTGACGGATTAACAGCACTGTTACAGTGCTACACAGTGATCCTTCCTACAACCCCAGTTGGAGAAACTGTGGGAGTCGAACGATGGTTGAATGCTTGATTTCCAATGAACAGGAAGACATTCTGATGATGCGCTATCCTGCGCAAGCTGAAGCTATGTACACTGGGATGAGACATCATCCATACCATCCAGGGCCGTCACAGTTATTGAAGAATTATCTAAAAAAAGAGCTTGAGAATTAGGGCAAGCCTCCCAGTAGTCCCGGTTTTGCCCAGCCCAGCCGTCCAGCCCAGCCGTCCAGCTCCAGACGGCCCCTATTGAATTCACGTGCTGTTGTTGATCGGAAGTTTGGCCTCTGATCCGACGTTCCGGGCTGAGCAGCGAAGTGGCTTTCCCTCTTCCTCCTTGTTCCCGCTGTGACAATAAGCCCCGTATCCGCCAGGCAGCAGCCACAGCGGCATGTAAATCTTCGTACCCAGCCCCTGTACCTGCAATAGCGACGACAACGACCACCTCCAAGGACAATCAAGGTATTCTAAGGACAAAACTAAATCCAAAGGGGTGAATGACGAGCTTTCGCCTCCTTCGAAGGTGCAGGAAAAGAAGGACGCGTCACCTTCCTTCATGCTAATCACAAGCAGTAGTAGAGGATAGAAGGAGCGGGTAGCAGCTCCAGCGACGAGGATAGTATGGACATGGACATTGGCGTCGAGGATCTACCCAGTTCCTCTGGTCTTGGAACTTATCATCGACATTCGACGTCCACTTTCGTTTCTGAACCAAGGTCTATCTAGAACGTCGGTTTCCCTGCGTTCGACCCTACACCTGTCGAGAACGTCCTCCAGCTTTCGTTCGAGAAATGTGCTGTAATGGTTGTGGCCGAAGGCGCTTCAGCAGCTCCGCTCCAACCACACGAGACGCTCTGTCTCCTTGGGACCTGCTCGCTCGATGTTCCCTATAGGGAGATAGAGGTGCATGGCACGACCAACTCCGCTGACGAGACACCAATTCCGCACAGGATCTTTGCATCACCCTCTGCACCTTCGCCCGTCATGCGCTGCTCATTCTCCTCTTCGAAATTATCCTTATCCAAAACGCCTTGAACATTGCGAGGGTCCTCCCCTCTCTCTTCCCTCCCAGAAGGCATCCAAAG
The DNA here is from genome assembly GCA_020736565.1 of Coprinopsis sp. MPI-PUGE-AT-0042. Classification (NCBI taxonomy): domain Eukaryota; kingdom Fungi; phylum Basidiomycota; class Agaricomycetes; order Agaricales; family Psathyrellaceae; genus Coprinopsis; species Coprinopsis sp. MPI-PUGE-AT-0042. The sequence continues at coordinate 62,066 of JAHBOF010000218.1, read as the reverse complement.
GATTGTATACGACGGCGCTACCCTTTTAAAATCATGAGCCTCCTCTGTACGCCACTCTCAACTTGCGTTGATAATCTGGGAATCGTCTGTCGCCTCTTCGAAGATGTCTTTGTGCCTTCCAAGTGGCAGCGCCAGCTCAACAATGCTGCCAATAAGAAGAGCGACGGGTTGGGGTGCAGAGGGGCTGTACGACAGTCGATGGAAGCTATCCGTCTATTTTGCCAATGACATTGTCTAAGACGTTGGTTGAAGTTCCCTCACCTTCGTCTTCTTCTCACTCTCCTTCAGGCCCTTTACTCCTCGTCGAACTTGAACGACAGCCCCACTAGAACCTCCGCATTCACCGTCCTATTAGGCGCCCGCAACTCACCCAAGTCGACCGTCGGGAGGATAATGCTTAATCGACTCTTGGGGAGTCATGAGAGGGTGCGTTTCTGGAACGCGATCTTGAACAGAACAAGTTCGTGCCGCCTGAATCACTCTCAACGTGTTTCACGGTGTAGATGGTGGGGTTTGTGGTACATCCTCGTATCTTACGTTCGTTCTTAGCGCCATTTTTAAAATCGTACAGCTCTTCCTACTCCTTCCTTTCTATGCTACATTCTTTAATAGCAAGTTAACGAGCTGACACAACGGAACATGACCATACGAGCCCCTTGATCTGCCTATTTCTTTCCCGAGGAGGGTTTGCACGTTGGCTTATGCCTCTTCCAATCGGCCTTTTGACAGGCGGGGGAGCAGTACCTAACCTGCTGACAGGCGCTGCACTCCTTTAGATGAGGATTGCCTCTCCCTCTGCATCGCGCGCACTTTCTTGTCTCTGGTGAGCGCCCGACCGTCTCCAGATACGAGACCGCAAACAGAGGAGAGAGTGCGATGCGAGTGACATAAGGAGGCGAACGGTTTCCATAGGTCGACCTTCTCCATCCCACCAACGTCCTTGCCTGCTCCGCAGCTGCACAAAGGATTCTCTTGCATTGCCTCGGTGAGCGGGATCTTGTTCTTGGCTTTGTATTCGCAGTTTGGACCATGCGCCCAGGAGCTTCTGCAACGCTCAACCAACGCAGGGAGAAGTTGCTTCCATGACTCCATCTCTCCTTCGTAAACGGGCACGTTGGCGATCTCACTCTTGTGGATGAGCTGTCCAAACGCCTTTGAGACGGACTGAATGAAGCGGGAGCTAAGGGGGAGGACGTGAGCGTCGCAGATGAGAGTATGAGAGGCCAAGTCGAAGCGAATGCCGTTGATGAAGAACATGGTATCGGAATTCTTCGTCTTCTCGTCCCGAAGACAGAAGATTCGGTATTGCTTCGGCTGCTCCTTCTGTTGCGTACCAGCCACATCGAGGAACATCGAATGAATGGTGTCTTTGATGTACATGATGGCGTCTTGCTTATTTCTCTTCCTCATTGAACGTTCGCGTGAGGACAGGGTGGACCCAAGATGGAGATTAAACCAGGGTGCTACCTTGGTGGCAGCTCGGTTCAAGATCGGAAGCTTTTCGAGGTTGAGTCGATGAATTGACCATGGTTGGTGGGCTCCTTGGGTCGAAATCACAGGGTACGGGTTCAGCTTCATTCCTTCTGGTAAGAAGGATCGCGAAGGGGGTACAATCACCTGGAGATGTCGAAAATGAGACAAAGGTCGACCGATCTCAAGGCTATAGGGCTCACCTCAATGTATCTCGACTTTCGAGCTAAACGCAGACGATGGGCTGAACCTTGGATGGGGAAGGGGAAGATTAGGTCCTGGTGTTTCCCAACGATTGAGGCACGGATGACACAAGCGGAGATTTGGTTGATTTCAGGAAGGACCTTGCTCCCCTCTGCACTGAAACTGGCTACAGTTTCGAGACTGGTGAGAGAGATACGAACAGTCATCACTGCCACCAGTTCGCACTGCTCGTCAAGGGTGATAAAGGCTTCCGAAAGGGAGCCCAACTGAGTTTGAATGACTGTGGGGAAGGGGCCATTGACGTCGACTGGTTGATTCTTGATGATAAATGCAGGAAGGTCGTACCGAGCGGGTAACGGGTGCTCGGGAAGGACGAAGACGTGACTTTTATCCATTAGCTTGGCGCTAAAGATACGTAGGGAGACTCCAAGCTTGGGGATAAGCTTCATGGATGTCGCAGCCGTCCCCTGAAATGCAAGGCAAATACTGAGATCCTGAGGGGGTTCCTTATGGACAAGGAGCCAGGAAGGTGCGACAAAGGAAACTACCAAAGGAGAAGTTCCTTTCCACCCCCGCATGTCCTCCTCAAATACCACGGAAGGATTTGCCTTGCTTCCGGCACTGGACACCCTTCCAAATGCAGCGCTAATTGAAGAGAAAGTACTTTGACACGACTTTCCCAAAATGTCGCATTGAAGAGGGGGGGTTCCGATTTCTTCGGCCGTGCTATGTTCCAAAACAGAGAGCTTGTGTCGGGGAACAATCATGACGATTTGAACGAGTTCTGGAACTTTTGCCCAGCCGGAAAAACGCCCAATCCTGGATATGTCGAGATCGAAGATGGGGAGGCTGTAGAGCCCATGTCGCAAGAGCTGCCCAATATAGTCTTGATAATGCAGAGTGTCCATCGACCGAACATGCCAATCTCCAAGCTGAAGATCCATGAAACGATCCATCACCCGAAACCACTGCGCATCATCAGCCCCAATCCTCATACGAACGACCTTCAAAAAATGAACAAAGGATTCGCGGGTGTAGTGGACGAGGTTGGACGCCGACAAGGCTTTCAGAAGGTTGTCCTTATTGGCGTCAAAGAACTTTGAAGCCGTTTCTTGACCGAATATCTCTTGATAAATATCATAGAGTAGAGTTCCGAGCTGGTGCGAGTCGTATGATGGGGTGAGTACCTGCTCAAGCCTGTTGGCGATGATCGGATCACCTGAGGTTGGCCTCTTCCAAGTCGTCATTTGGTGGAATTGCTTTCGATCATTGTCCCCTTTGCTCAATCCCTTCATCTTATTTCGAGGTTTTGACGTCCCAGACATCTTATGGATAAGAAGCTCATGGGTATTGGATCTTGAGGAGAACCCACATAGGTAATCGACGGGGACCACTCCAAGTAAGAGTCCGATGACCGTGATGTCGGCCTTGAGGTTCTCTGTGAATTCCTTTGGTGGCGTTCTTGCCCAGGAAGAGGAGCGATTCAGAATAGATGGTGGAGAATGGAGAGGGTAATAAGATAGGGATGGCGCACATCAAGACGTTGAGGAGGCCGATGTGGTCCTCAAGGTTTGATGTGTGGATGATGTTGAAATTGGAAGGGGCACAATTGAGGCCCTCGGAATTGATGTACTCGTCGGGATCGAGGGAGATGGGGGTGGCCTTCCATTGGGAAACCGGAACTCCAAGCCTATGGGTACCTGTTGCGTTGAAGGCTCGAAGGGCATGTGAAGCAGAGATGGCGTCTCCTACGAAAAACCGGACCAGAGGTGGGAAGTTGGACGTCCTCGACACCTTGTAAGCGCTGCACCAAGATTTGAATTGCTCCCTGCAAGTCTCTGTGACATCTGATAAACCAAGCGTATGCTCCGCATTGGCAAAAATGGGGGAAAGATGGAAGGGGATTAATGGATCTGTCCCGTAGTGAAGGGAAACCATGTCCTCCCCGAGGGAGTAGACGAATGTTGGATTGATTTCTGTTGCATCCGCAATTCGACGTGCATCAGTAAAGGTTGTTCCCGTTTTCCAAAAGTTGGCAAAGCCCTCAAGGCATGCAGAAACCGCATGAGCGACGAGAGGACCAGTCGATCGAAGGATAGTCGTAGCCTCCCTTTGAGAGTTCTCGGCAGAGAAGCGTTTGAGTGTGGCACTCAGATTCTTCAGCTGCTCGCTAGGCAAATCTCTCATATCGACGTAGAGTTTCCAGTGCCTTCGCAGCTCTGAAAGAGTGTACTTTGTGCACATCTTGAGCTTTTGACCATATTCAGAAGCCCTCCAGCCATCAGGAGTCTCGCTCAGTTCGATGAGCTTATTGCATTGCGCGATCAGCCCCGATCTCGTCTCCTTGTCGATGCGAAAGTGGAAGAAGGTATTCCAGAGGAGATCGAAGGGTCTCTCATCCTGAATCATTGTGAAAAGAAGGACATTCCTCGCTAAGAATATCGTTAAGCGCCCAATCGATTCGACAAACGTGACAGACGTACCCAATACAGCGGGGTCAAAATCACAGCAGGTAAAGTCCAAGACACGAGTCGCTGATCCAAGCATAAGTCTGGAATCGATTTTGAGCTCTGAGACAGCCTACCATTTTCAGGCTCAGTGAAGATTGTGAACAATACGTTTCGAGGGTCGCCGCAGCCGAGCAATAAAAGTTTGGCTGGTTCTTCTGGGGGTAGATCGACAGTCAAAGAGACAGCACTGGTGTTTCCAATAGGGTAGAAATGGTATATGCTGGGCCAGAATAGCGTCTTCGACATGTCGCTATCTCAGGTCAAGACGTAGAAGGTTGACACGTGGCCTTGGTGCAATTTAAAGCAACCTGTTTCACAGCCTCCCCGAATCTGCATAGCATCGCCGAAAATAGGCGCCCATTCGGCCCTAGGGCACCAGGTCGTTATCCCGGGGCAGAAATGGCCTCGTGACCAACTCGTGGCACGGTTAGGCTTCTACCGGTGGCATAATGTAACGTACGTTGTGGACGACGATGGATCGTTCGATGCCTGGATAACGAGGACCGTCGCACACTGATAATGCGTTATCCAACACACCATAAGGAGATTTCATTGCCTACGCCGGGGATGAACTGGGCGGTTCTCCTTACTTATTCCGTTTGAGCCTGCGTCTCTCATGGGGTTCTCCGATCTTTGAACTTGTTGTTATCGTCATATCGTTATGACCATAGCCTTGATATCATTGTCATATTTGTCGTGAAAGCTCCCAATTTTAAGCCCCAACCAATAGAATCAGCACCACAAAGACCAAAGGGAGTATGATCTTTGACTTTCTGGCTGACTTCCTCTTCCCTTTAGCTGCGAGCAGAACTTGCATAATTTATAGAGGTTGAAAGGAGCTCGCACAAGCAAGGATGGATGCCGGTGAAAAAGAGGATGGCGGGAGAGCGTCACCAATCGAGGTAGACTCTGAAAGGAGACAGATTAACGGGTACAGTATCCAAGATTATACCAGGTCTCCAGCGCCAAATAAACCTCGCAAAAGGTTAAGCCATATGTACTCTGGATGAGCCATTATCCGGAATAGCTAAATATGCCACAGTCACTACACACTCGGTCATTGAAAAGCTCGGGAACCATGAGCAGCGCAATTTGAATCTTTGAATGCAGCATGTTGGAAGCCCCTATCACATTCCACGTGTGAAGATTGATCGCAAGTTTTGCTCGCGATCCGATTGCTCCGGGCTCGCGAAATGGCTTTCCTTCCTCCTCCTCGATCTCGGTGTAAATGATAAGCGCTGTAGCTGCACGTCGCGCAGCGGCAGCGGCGGCAACCGGCTCTTTGACGCCAGCTCCTCAATCAGCACCGACAACGACCGCGACGACATCGCAGGGGGATGACGATGAGGATCCAGCTACAAAACCGAGTTCGAAAAGGTCGAAGCCTCCTACTCCTGGGACGACGAGGAACACGAAGAAGGCAAAGATAAGGGAGCACGAGAAGGAAATTGGTGGAGATGGGCAGATTAAGGCTCCTCTGGCTCGACAGGATACCAAGAAGCCTGCGTCAAAGAAACAACGCAAGTCGCAGCAGCAGCAGCAGCCTCGATATTTCTCAGGAACATCTAATGGCACCAAGGCTGGGAAGGTCAGCGGAGAGGAAGATCATTTCAAGGAAGGGAAGGAGGTGATTGATATAGTGCCTACCTCGGACGAGGCGTCTTCAGAGGATGATGGGGAGGGAGAACCCTTGTCTTCGTCTTCCTCAGACGAAGCAGAGGAAGAAGGCGTCATCCTCCTTCACGTCAACCCCAAGCGGCAGCAGAGGATGGAAGGGGCGGGTAGCAGCTCCAGCGACGAGAGTGGTAATATGGATGCCGATATTGACGTCGAACACCTCCCCGGTTTCTCGGTTCTTGGAACGCCCCATCGACACGCGACGACATCGTCCACATCCGTCGCTCAGCCAGTATCCACCGAGAACGCAGTCTTATCCACATTCGACCCTACACTCGACGAGAACGTCTTTCAGCTTTCGCCCGACGAATGCATAGCACTAGGCACAGTACATGGAGCTTCAGTGCTTCTCCTTCAGCCACACGAAGCGCTCTGTCTCCTTGGCACTTGCTCGCTCCGGATTCTCTACGGCAAGATCGAGATGCTGGGGACCACTCTCTCCGCTGATGAGGCATCCATATCACATAGGATCTTCGCACCTTCCTCTGCTCCCCTGCCTATCATCCGTTGTTCCTTTCCCTCTCCCGCCAAATCATCGTCGTCCAAGACGCCTCCATCATGCCGTGGATCTTCCCTCCTCTCTTTTCTCCCAGAACGCATCCAGTCAATCCTCAAAGACGATGCTACCCTCCTCAAATCGGGATCCATCCTCCTTTTCGCACCTCTTTCAACCGGTGTTGAGAAACTCGGAATCGTCTGCCGGCTTTTCGAAGACGTCTTTGTACCATCCAAGTGGCAGCGCCAGCTGAACAATTCAGCTGATAGGAAGAGCGATGGGTTGGGTGTGGACGGGTTGTTCGTGGTTCATCGACAATCGAGAGATGTGGTGCCGTTTGTGTTGCCGACGTCGTGGTTAGAGGCGTTGGACGAACTTCTCTCGCCCATCTCTTCCTCTCCTTCAACATCTCTCCATCCAACGCCCAGCTACTCTTTGTCGAACATGGACGACGCCCACGCTCCAAGTACCGCCTTCCTCGTCAAAGGCCCACGAAACTCGGGAAAATCAACGTTTGCCAGGACGCTTCTGAATCGACTCTTGGGTTCTTATGAGAGAGTAGCGTTTTTGGAATGTGATCTTGGACAGAGCGAGTTTACGCCGCCGGGTATGGTCAGTCTGAACGTGCTCCATGGGGAGGATGGCAGGGTTTTCGGTATGCTCTTTTCGCTCATGGTCATCTCTTTGTCTCGTTGCGACTACACACCCTCCCCTCGTTAGTTCAACATCTCTGCATTCAGCCCTATCGCGACTTTTGCTTTCCAACGTTGCTTTTCTTCCTGTTATTCCTTCAAAAAGAAGACCAAGTACTAACACATCGTCTCACAGGCCCGCCATTCACACATCTGACGATCCCGTATGCGGCACATTATGTGGGTGCTACGACGCCCCGCTCTATGCCGGATTACTACCTCGAGGCGGTTAGAGCATTGGTGGACAAGTATCAACGCGATTTTGCCGATTCGTACGTTTCTCACTCTCAATCTCTCGCTCTCTCTCTCCTGATTCATTGAGCTTATGTGGAATGTAGGGAGTACGAGGATCAGCAGGAGGAGGGGTACGAGGATGAGCCGATGCAAGATGACGCCCCGAATACGTCGAGCTGGAAGAAGAGTAGAAAAGTCCCGCTTGTCGTCAACACTATGGGCTGGACAAAAGGTCTTGGAGCGGATCTGAATGCGAGGATCGAGGAGCTCGTCCGAGAGTTGGGGGGTGTGGTGTTCTCGCTTGGAGGGGAAGAGGGCGGGGATGGTGCTGCTGTGTCTGATGGTCTTTCGAGAGGAAGTGAGATTGCGGGAGGAGAAGGAAGGGGAGGAAGAGGTGGCTATGCGGCGTTTGGTGGTCCTTCTCAAGGCATCACAGGGATGGATATGGGAGGGGGTGGAGGGATGATGGCCTCGCTCGATCCCAGCATTGTCCACCACCAAGATGCGACATCTGGCCAGGGAAGGAAGACAACGTACGACCTTTCCCCAGCTGACCCTATCCATTTCGGCGCACTCTCAAAGAGGTGGACGAGTGCGGATTGGAGGACGCTGAGCTTGATGAGCTGGTTTTATGGTGTGTTCTCGGAGGCTCCATCTAGCTTGACTAGACCATCCAGTCAACACATGATTATGAGGTGGAATATCTCCGAGCCGCTGCTGTGTCAGCCTCCCCTGGAAGCATCTATCCATGAAGCGTTGGATCGGCTGGTGCTTTGTGGAGCGGGCTACGAAGATGTTCCTCCTGGTGAGGTGGGGAGGGTGGTCAATGGCGCGATCGTGGGCGTTGTCGTTCGAGATCGACCAGAGGAAGGGGATGGTGCGGAAGGTTGGCACGACGAAGAGGACGAAGAGGGGGAGAAAAGGACGAATGTATGGGGGTACGAACAGGCTTCTACTCCGCCTGCGCTGTACGACAGTCGATGTATTGGATTGGCGCTTGTCCGGGGTGTTCATCCGTCTCTTACCGAGGGTGCTGGTGAAAATCCTGGAGCGACGGTTGAAGCGAAGGTTCAGCTGTTGTCGCCTCTACCAGTGGATGAGCTCGTGAAAGGACGAGTATGGGTTAAAGGAGAGTTGGAGATGCCTGTTTGGGGTATGGTTGATTGGAGGGGGTGGATTCGGCGTGCTGGAGTAGGTAAGTGTGGTTTGTTTACTCTTTCTTTGGTTCCTTCGTTCCATCTTGCTTTCTTTTCTGCGCTGCTTTGCCTTCTCTTCTTGTTCTTTTCCTGGGGTTTCCTTTCTTCCCTGGCTATCGCTCGAAATCATCCACCCTTGCTTTGCCTCGTGTCGTGTCAACTCGCTTTACTCGTTCGCGCTTTCATGGTCCCTTCTTTCCTGACGGAATGTGAATGAATCTCGGCTAACCTGTTCTCGTCCAGATAAATGCAACGAAGTCGAACTCGTTGTCGATCCAGACGGGTCTTCTGGAACAACTGTACCGTACCTTCAGTGGGGCAGGGGTGACCTAGGAGGTCGCGCGATTGGAGGAGAGAAGAAGAGGGTGAGGAGGAATTTGATGCGGAAGGGTCAGCAGTGAGCCACTGGCGACAAAACAAAAAGTAGTGTACAGGATTTCTATACCTCTAAACAAGTACACTCTCATGACGTGTCTGCAGCTCTGAGGTGCGAACAGGGGGTATATGTTTCCAAGTTCCAATGCATAATGACGATCATTACGTGGCGTGACTTTGGGTATATGAAGAGGAGGAAATCTACAATCCTAGACAGGGGATGCTATGATGATGGTTGTTCAACTCGAGCGTGGCGACCAAAAGGACGATGTTCTGGAGCATCGATAGGTGTAGCTTCTAAATAAACATCGTTAAACGTCAAAGGCGACACGCAGGTGGAAGAAGAATCGAGCACTCACCAGGTGGCAAGAGATTACTGAGGCTGGTCATCAAATGCGTTGGCCCTTGCTGGTCATTAGGTTGGAGATTCGTAACATTGTCCCGTTCGGGCTGCTGGGCCACTGGTTGGTCATCAGGTTGCCGCTCAGGCTGTTGATTAGCTCTGGCGTCGGCCTTTTAGCTCTTCTGTTTGCTCTGCTGAAGTAAAAGCAGAGACAGAGGATCGCGACGAAAATAGAGCCAAGAACGACGGAAAGAGTGATCGTGAGGACTCTATTGAATGAAGCGTATGGCTCCGCCGGAGTCAAGGTCGATGTCGGGAAGGAAGTCGTGTTGAAGCTGGTAGAAATGACAAGCGCTTCTCTGTACTCGATGTAGTCGAACAGAAACCCTGTGTCTCCCTCCAGGTATCGAATGGACAATGTGTGCTCCCTATCAGATGGAATCCAAGAAGAGAACCATAGACTGCTAGTTTCGTATGGTGCATTGATCTTGGTTGAATTCCACACCCTGATAATAGGATCCCTTTCGTCCACCTGATATTCCATGCGGATGGTTTGGACTACCCCGAATGGAGGAGGAAGTGTTGTACCAAAGACGGCTACGTAGTCGCCTTCACGTAGCTCTCTCTGGTCAGATTGTGATTGACTGGCAACAAGAATCGAGCGCACCATTGAATCGGAAGGACGCGTTTAACCCTCTGTCTGCTGCTTGGCTCAACGTACGTGTTGCATTCCCAGTGAGCTCCCAGTTTCCTACGTATTGGATCCTGTCCGTATCTCTATCGTCTACTATGGTGAAACTCATCGCGGGAGGAGGGAAAGAAAATTAGTAGGACAAACAATCGAACTGCAGAAGCCCTGTCAGTCCATTGATGGGAGACCCAAGATGATTGATGTAGAAGTTAAAGGGATGGGAATGAGCGGGTTCAAGCTCTGAGTTGTGGGCCGCTCTTTCTCCTCTTTCAGCGGAGGTTCTTACGGCCCACTCGGGACGCTCGAGTTTCAACGGGGTGAGCGAAACTTGACTCTGCTTCTTCTCTCTGTCGCCAAAACCCACCCCGCCTCTCTCCCTACATATAGACAAGCTCAAAGCCATGGAGCGCGTGAACACTGCTTGTCAATGTGGGGAATTGAGCGGAAGGAGGCACTTGATCCACCAAGTGCAGCAGTGTCGTTGTATGCACGGATGCGTAGATCTCGAAGGTTGGTTGAGCCGGTGAGATTTTTGTAAACGACTGTATACTGCTTTTTCAAAGTACCAGAGTAGACTGATAGCGCAGCCGATCGGAGCTCATGTACTTCATCGAAGGAGGATGAATTGAGAACACCCAGATCGCATTACCCTTAGAAACGTCGATGCAATCTAGATTCTGCAGGGACGATTGGAAGACAACATTACTTCATGAACGTTTAAAGAAGGCTCTATGAGCCTCAACCAAAGCCTATTGATCGCACTTAGACTCGAGGGCATACGACAGTGGTATGACAATATCAGGCTTAAATCATACATGCACCACGCCCATCCAGAAGTTACAAAAAGAAATGTAAAGATTGAAAGTGTGAGCCATCTGATGGGATGTCGATTGCAGCTTGAAATCATTTGCATCTGGTCAGGAAATTGTTAGAAGCGCCGGGATCGAGATCCTACCGACTTACAAGAAGCGATGAACTGAGCGCCGAACGAGGCAATTGTTGGCGGCCGTTGATTCTAGCTCAAGGAGAAACTCCGAGTGCAAGCTACCTCTCCAACAGATGAACATGTTCATCAAGATAGTGTTTGCCTTCCCAGCCTCTGTGAAGGTGTTAAGGAGGTGCTCATACCTTGCGTCCGAGGGAGCACAGTCTCCACGATACAGGGCAACCTCCTCGAAAGGGACGAGGCAATAGCCCTCTGACGTTTCAGCGTCATGCACCGTGTTGTACTTTGCAAGAAATTCGTGGGCACGGCGCTTCCGGTACGCTCGACGCCGCTCTGCTTCAACACGGTGGTGATGAAGGTTGAAAATTTCGACCGCGATGGCCTTTTGGAATGTTAAAGTGGTCAACGAATAGCTAACCCCACGACGCTTGCGTTCTGCGAAATTAGTAATAGTTCGAAGGAAGGGTAGTTTGACCCACCATTGTAGGCTACCCCCATGGCGCCACATTCACCTCGATGTCTCGCGCGCCAGTCTTGTTCCTGGCACCGTTTGCTACAGTAAGCAATACTATGGCAGCCGGTACAAATCTTTGGCGGCAGTAAAACATGTTCAGTGCCGTTAAAATCATGCTAAAGGAGATTCAATCAATCATTATGAGAGCCGTGGAGACGAGCGCCACTCACAGCGTCGTTGTCGCAGTGGGATGCAACTGGCATGCAGCCAGGGTTGTTGATACCGGTGAATCCGATCAGAAGGGTATGGCGCGCGGAGGTCAAGGCTAGTTTCTCCTCGAGTTTCCGCAGGTCTTCTGTCTCACGATGTGCATCCGCCTGGGCAAGGGCTGCCAACAAAGCCGGATGGATGGCCTTGACGAACCTTGGGAAGCTGCAGAATATCTGCACGCGGGCCAAGTTCGCCCTCACCACTGAATTCCTGGCAGGATCGCGCTTCGGGACACGTATGAAAGCATCCACCACAGCGAGAAGATAGCCGGCTTCAATCGCTTCAATCATGAGTCTTGGATCGTCGATGATGTCCAGCGTGATATCCATGATCGTTGCAAGGTTTTCTGGGCTCGCTTTTCTGTGCCTAGAAACCACCGCCTCAACCCAGCGTCGGTGGAAGCCGTGACGTTCTAACCCAGCCGCAATGTACCAATTTCTCACGAGGAGAAACCGGATACCCCCTCCAAGGCGAGAAAGAAGGTAGTCAGCATATTCATGTAGCGAGAGATGTGCCTCATGCAAGGCTAGAACAATTCTAATCGCCCCCTTCGTGAAACGCGCAAGCTGCTTTGGAGAGGACGATAAAGCATCAATCAAGAGGCTCCCTTTGTCGTGCCAGGCAAAAGAAGTAAAAAGCGGGATGAGAAGGCCCAGCTTCTCCGCTTCCCTCTTGTCTTCATCCACAGGGTTGTTCCAGACCCTGAGGAATATTTTGCATAGCTCGGGCGATGAGAAAACACGTGCCTCTAGCTGAGGGTCCAATTCTTGAAGAGACAAGAGCATCGAGAATAGCAGCCAAATGCTCTCTCCCGAAAGGCAGAGAGCACATGAAACGATGTCGGGAAACCTATCAAGTAGTCTTTCCACCGTCGAGCCTTTCAGCTCTGGAGTTCCACCACAGTTTTTGGCACAGACATCAATGCCCGTGACGGCTTTCGACATAAGCCGGACATTCGACGACGAGTGCCTTCCAGAGGACATTTGAGGGGATGAAGATTGTAAATGTCCCAGAAAGGCTTCAAGAACATTTATGGAGAAGTTGCTGGGATTGATGGAGTGGATGAGCTGCTCCATCGCAAGCAGATCGCCATTGCGAGCGCTGTGGGTGCTCTGGGCTAAACTTGAGCGTATGGACGACTGAGTTCAAAAATACGCACTATGGAGGATATTATTTCCATTTGTGAAGATGGACAGAGGAGAAAGTAGGAGCTGTCGTTGGCAGGCAAGTCGTTGATGAGAAGGACTGGGGACGCCAGGAAGGGTCTGGCCCGAAATGAAGTTTTGGCAGTGCCGTCTCATGCAAACAAACGGAACAGTGCCGCAGGCCAACTCGGTCAAGTTGGCATACCCATGCCATTGAATGTAAACAATCCCAGTATCCCTGGTACTTGTCCGAAGCCGGCAAGGGTGATCGGTGGGCTTTCCCTTGCGGAAATTCCATATCGAAAGCTTAGGTCGTGAGCCTCTACGCCACGAGCTCTCGTCATGGCAAGGTGGTGTGTCAATGTCCTCGATGATTCAAACCATAAGATTGCGCAGGTTGGATGAAAAAATCCGGGGAGAAGTCGAGAGACCTACGACATGAGCAGGCCCATGAACTTCATCATGATGCCGCTTCTGAATGACCAAGCATAGATCAGAGCCCTTTCACCAAGATGCATGTGGAGTAAGGAATGTGAGAGGTACAAATGGTACAGAATGAACAGTTAATACTTATGACGGTCGCCAGAGATAACTCCAGCTTCGCTACCATAAGCTGGAGGGGAGGAAGGATTGCCGTTCAGAGTTGAAAGAGTGAAACGGTTTGAATCCATGGGTGGAAGAACGTGGCTCGAGGCGGCAACAGTCCCCTCGTAGTCATGCCGTGATTGGCTCGAACCTGAGAACATGGAAGCTCCGGCAAGTGGAAGGGGCTTTTTGACCTGAGCACTTGACGCGTTGGCGTGATCCATCGCAAAGCCAGTATCGAAAGGGGCGATATGTGAGGTCGCTGGGGATGAAGAATATCAATGACTCCCTCAATTCCACATGGAGGACATTTAACTCACCAGAAGTCGCGCTCATAGGTGGTTCCCGGCTCATATCGCGAATCGCCTTTCGTCTTCTCCTTCTGCGGTTGTAAAGAAACAGGCCAAGGAGAATGATTGCAGCTGTGCCAATTACAGCGCCAATCACAGCACCAGCGAGTGCCCCAGGAGACACACCTGTCGAGGAGGCAGAGACTGCTAAAGAGGGTGATGGTGATGCGGATGCGGATGCGGTGGATGACCCTGAGGACGAGGACGAGGATGTTGCGTTGGGAGAAGTAGTGATTATTGTATCCTCGTACTCGATGTAGTCGAACAGGAACTCCCTGTCGTTCCCCAGATAGCGAATGACGAGAGTGTGCTCTTTGTCGTCTAGTGGTCCAGCGTCGAACCACACGTCGTCATCAGATCTGTCGGGATCTGCAATTCGAACGGTAGTCACGACTGGGTTGTTGTCTACCTGAAAGTCCACGCGGATATTCTCTCCCTCTCCAGCTGGAATTGAGCCAAAGACGCCTACGTAGCTGCCTGTAGGGAGGATGTCAGAAGGTTTAACACCAGTCTCAGAGGATTACGACGTACCGTTGAATTGAAAGGTTGCAGTCGACCCCCATTCTGTCACCTCTCGCAGCGTCCGCGTCGAGTTGCCGATAGGTGTCCAGTTTCCTCTGTACTGGATCCTTGCAGTGTCTCTATCGTCAACCTGGATCTTGCCCATGGTGGCTTTAGCTTTGACTTGTCAGCCAGGTCGAGACGGCTGGCGTTGGTGAAGACCGGAGAAAGACAAGGAGGGGGAGTGCGAAAAGGTTGGGCATAGGTCGTCATGATCTGCCTTTCAGAATAGTTCGGGAGGAGTGGCGTTGTCACGATGTATCAGCATCAGAAGCTTCAAAGATGAAACACTAAGTGGCGACGTACATCGAATGATGAATGGAGCACTTTGTGTTAAGTTTAGCTTCTGGTTCCTCCTGAGACTCGGTCACGCCAAGACAGCCCTCTTCACTTCACGTGGAATGGGCCACGAAAGTTCGAGGAAGAGGCTACGAAAGTTCGAGGAAGAGGCTACGAAAGTTCGAGGAAGAGGCTGGCAGCGGTGGGTGCCTTCTGTTGTCTTGGCCCTGTACCTCATTACCCAGTGAGAAGATTATTCAAAGAAGCAGAACGCCAAGTAGACCGAAAATCCTCCGCGTGCGAGACTGTCACACTGGTGGGTGCTGATAATGACCCAATGAGTGAATTAGAGTTTATCTTTGGTGATCAGGCCTGGTATCAAATCATTGCGATGTGAAGCTGCTCAATGTACCTTTTTAGTCATGATAACTGGCCCTTGCAAGAAGAACGCTACGACGAGAAGCCAGAATGGCGTCCAGCTGTCAAGGGGTAAGATGGCCGGACAGGCCAAGGGAGCGCTGGTATGGCCTTGACGGGCGAGGTTGGTTCCCACCCATTCTCTGACCAGGACTTCTATAAATAGAACTCCATAGGGATAATTGACGATTTCCGCGAATCCGAGCAGTGCTTACGATGTCCAACACTACCATTCGCCTCAAAAAGAGAGACAGGGAGAAAGTCTGTCATTGAAGACCTTTTCATTGGTGATTGTGAGGAGGTAGTGGTACATTGGTGCTGAGAGTGACGAAATGTGAGGCTCAAACAACATCTTCTCCATTCTGGTTTGCGCTGTTGGTGGTCGACGGTAAGTGCATTGAGCCACGACATAACCACGATGAGACTAACCACATGCGAGTCATTGAATCAAGAACGATGATCTCGGGATGGTCTTCATCGCCGAGATCTCCAGACCCCTTCAGCACAACCTTGAGCGTTAGAATAATGATCTTGTCGCCAAAATTGAAAATTCCTTCGATAAGGCGCTTCATGACCACCGTCTTTGGGTTGTTGGCTGAGGTTGTCACGGGCTCGAATTTTGGTGCCTGTGCCGCCCAGTATAGGAAATCGGTGGCGAATCGATCATCGAGGAAGGATAGAACGAGCGGGGCACGGATTCTGTACGCTGTCACTGGGAAACGACTGAACGTGACGGGAAAGTTGTTCAGGCCGAATCGAGCGACTGCCCCTGGAGGAGAGACGAGGAGGCCTTTGAATCCATTATGGTCGATGAATAAGGACTTCAAAATGTGAATGTGCCATGCGCGAAGGTGGGGTCGATATGAGATATCTGAGTCACGAAGGCCTGTTCATCGAGGTATCAGTCTTTGCTCAGGGTTCCATCCAGAATGAGACTCACTTTTGTAGAAACGAGATAAATTCTTGCATTCAAACCGATGGCGCTTCTTCCAGTCGTCCATCTGACAGATCGACGAGCAATAGACATTGAAATCGCATCCAGAGCAGCGCTGAAGATGCTCCGAGGAATGTAGGGGATCTTCCTGCCTTTCGTGATGCTACCCGTACATTTAGAAGCGAATTCGTTTCGCCCAGAAGGATGTTAACGTACCTTTTCGCTATCGCAAATATTGAATTTCCAAGACAGCTTGAACTCACGATGGCGTTGATCCCATTGTTCGAGTTGACTCCGGAACTCATACCACCAGTCTGATGCCTTTCCGTTCGTCAACGTCTCCAACTTTCCAAAGTTCTTGGTGAGCGCCCAGCTCAAAGCTTCGCCATCTTTTCGAAAGACGAGATCTTCGGAGCTTTGCTTGATGGCCATCCGAGCGACCTTGGGAAAGGTGATTGCATAGGTGAAGGTAGTTCGAACGAACGATGCGGCCATCATCCCTGGTTCACCTTGGATCCTGTCCCTGTATGCAAGCGAATAGCCAACCAGGTTCGCCGCGGTGTGAGCTGCGATTTCCAAGAGACCGCTCTTGAGAAACGCGCAGTATGCCTCGTCAGCGGCGTACGATGCTTGAAAGAGTGTCTTGAATAGCAAGTGGTTTTCGAACTCGAGAGCGAGCACAGTGTAAGGGCGTTGTGATGGTCTTATTTCGGGAAAGCCTCGAGAGGATTCCTCGACGTATCCCCTGCTGCTTATTGACTGAGCTACCAGAGTGAACTTTGAGATGTAGTCGGCCTTGTGGAGAGCGAGAAGCATGCGAAGTGCGAACTCGGGTTCGACGAGGGGTTCGTTACGGTTTCCGAGGCCGTATGCCTCGCATTCGTCGATAGCGTCGGGATGGTTGGTAAGCCATTTGACGATATCGCCCAAAGGACGAATGCTCTGCCACGTGTACGGGTTGTCGGAGAGCCGAAGCTCGTTCGTGATGTAGCACTGGTCAGCTCTCGAGGTGATTGTTCGAGCGAGCATGATGAAAGGGTCAATCTTCGAACCGTGAACAATGACCTGGCCAAAGTACTTGACCCAGCTCTGTATAAAGCCTTTCCTCAACGATGTGTCGTGGAGTAGGCTACACATGAAGACGATGAGAGGACATCCTGATACCATCTTCGGAGCCCCAGATTCTGAGGGTGGGAAGGGAGTGACAAAGTACTCGTCGGGTGGGCGATCTGTCCCACCCGGTGGCACCTTGTACACCACTTCCGCGTCGACGTCTTTGTTCTTGAGAAGCCAGAGCGTTACAGCAACGTCGATCATTAACGGGCTGCTTCTGACAGCATTGCCCAAATCGGTGGAGAAATCCAGAGAAGAGGTGATGATCCATCCGGCTGATGAGATATACAGAATGTTTGGATGTGAAGCTTGGAATTCTGGCGGGAAGGAAGGGGGAGGTCTTCGAATAGCAACCATTAGCCATCGCGCGACATCGTCGATGTGAGGAATGACCTTCTCCACGATCGATTGGCTAAGGCTTCGAACGTGGTCATACGATGACTCTTGAACCTGGCTGATGATGTTTTGGAGCCCAAAGACGGATTGAAACCCCCGATCCATTCTGCGGATGCATTCCGAGTCAGGAGAGAGCAATGCAGCGGGTGACGGAATGAGTTCAGGTCGGAGAAACCCCAGGAATATGTCGACAGCAGCTAGGGTGTACTTGAGTCCATTGGGAGACTGAATGACAGGAAGGAGCATTGACAGCGCATGCACATCTCCTTTCCTGGCAGGATTGATGTACTCCAGAAGGTTTCAGTGATGATTGGGAGGCAGATTTCAAGTAGACACCGTACTCGTGACTGCAGCTGGGTAGACGAGAGTCGTGTATAGAGAGACCCAACACCAGACTGGGGACCATAGACGGTATTTTGTCTTGGCCGTACCGCCCCAAACTTGTACTGCACCATGGTGGTCTGCGGTTGAGTCGTGGGCGCGAACGATCACGGTGAAAATGATATTTGATCGGAGATTCGAAATTTCTGATCCGTGCCGAAACCATCAACATCCAGGTTTGCCCGCTACTATCAGGTTGATTCTGTTCATCCTGCTCAAGGCCTCACCAGAGGCTGATATCGCGATTCCAGCTTCTAAGGTTCCAAGGGATTCCTCTTTGCCTGGCTATGAGACCTTGCGCCGTTGCACCTGTCGAAGGGGCTGGAGGTGACGGACACCCAGCGGCGCCATGCATCTCCAGGTGTGGAAGGTGAGTATCCAAGCTGTATCGCTGGAGGCCCTAGCTTATATTCGCGTGCCGTAACTTTGCAAACTGAAGCATGATTTTCTTTCCAGGAATCTCACCCCACGGGAGCCTCGAACCAACAGTCTGATTGTTTCCGATGGACCCCATCGCTTGAATGACAATCACGATTCGATGTATGAGCGAAGTCAACATGCTCAATGTGCTTCATTCTTGCATACCTTGTGACTGAGCACTTCGCAGCGATGGTCATGAGCTTGGGCTCCCACATGAAAAGCCTGAGCTCCGAGAAATGTCCTGTCGTCACTCGACACTTTCGAGTTCAAGGCGGAGAAGCATTTATGAGTAAGTAGGCTGGGCACGCCATAGAGGCACCACTGTGAGTAAACCCAAGTGATTTCTGCTAAACTCAACCCCCATAATCTTCATGCTACAGCGGAGTAAGAGAAAGTTCTACGACGGTCTGACAGTAAGCGGGCCGTCACGGAACGGGAAAGAAACACCTGCCTTCGCTCACAGCTTCCGCGGGTACAATTGCAGCTCTAAATCCTCCCTTGCGCTCCCTCCATGTCGCCTTCGCCGAGATTCTCCCCTACTCGTCCACACGGACATGTCGCTTGTTGGCATATTTAAGCAATGGGCACAGCAGGAAAACCTATCGTCTTCTGACCCAAGATCTTGCTCTGGCGAACGGAACGATGAAGCTCTCAGTTGCATTCTGTGCTCTCTTGGCCGCGCTTGTCCCTATCGCAGCGGGAGCGCCTCCCGCTCCTGCTTCGAAGGTTCCCAAAGGATTCGCGTACACAGAGGCTACCAAGTTCAAGGTCGACGGTAAAGATTTCTACTTTGCTGGCAGCAACGCGTATTACTTCCCTTTTGCCAACGTAAGTTCTCAACATGCATCCATCGCTCAAAGTGACTCAAGCCAACCTAGAATGAGACAGACGCATACCGTGGAATGGTTGCTGCGAAGCAGGCTGGGCTGAAGGTCATCCGAACGTGGGGCTTCTACGATCGGAATGCGACCTTTGATCCCAACGGCCTTCCCAAGTATGGTGGTGAAGGTGCTGGGCCCAGCGAGGTTCACTTCCAGGAGTGGACCAACGGAAAACCCAAGATCAACTTGTCGAAGACTGGGCTTCCCGTCTTCGATGGTGTGATTCGTGCTGCTGAGAAGAGCGGCATCAAACTCGTCATTGCTCTTACCAACAACGTGTGTATTGCTCCTCGCTTACTTCACTCATCTTCCTAACTAAGGCCATCTCGCACAGTGGGCTGACTACGGAGGAATGGACATGTACACTGTCAACCTCGGCTATCCCTACCACGACGACTTCTACACCAAACCCGAGATTATCAAGCACTACAAGAACTACATCAAGACCTTCATCAACCGATACAAACACTCCCCTGCGGTCTTCAGCTGGCAACTCGCCAACGAACCTCGCTGCGGCGCAGACGGTGTACGAAACCTCCCTCGTTCGCCAACTTGCAACACCGAGACCTTGACAGCGTGGATCAAGGACATTTCAGCGTACATCAAGTCTATCGACCCTCACCACCTTGTTTCGATTGGCGCTGAAGGCGAATTCAAGATTGATGGAGCAACCGACGGGTTCTACACTGGCTGGGATGGAGGAGACTTCCACACTCAGGTTGGACTGAAGAATGTCGACTATGGTACTTTCCACCTTTACCCAGATTGGTGGAGCAAGTCAGCAGAATGGGGTACCAAGTGGGTCCACGACCACGCTGACGCTCAAGAACAGCTCAAGAAGCCGGTCGTGTTCGAAGAGTATGGTTGGCTGACGCCCGAGAAGCGGTTGGAGTACCTCGGACAGGTGAGGCCTGAGACGAGGACGGAGGTGCTGACTGCATGGCAGAAGGCGAGTGTCGAGAGGAAGTTGGGTGGTGATCAGTATTGGCAATTTGGTTGGGGAGGTTACTCGTATGGTCAGAACCATAACGATGGGTTCACCATCTATTTGGAGGACCCGGAAGCCAAGGCTTTGATTCTTGATCATGCGAAGAATGTGGAGAGCTTGAATAAGAAGTAGTCGTAATACCAGCGAATGGGAATATGATTGTACTGGTAAAAAATCAGATTGGATCATTTGAAACACGGTGGTAATGGGGGCGCTAGGGCATGACATTGGTTTATTGAGCTACGAGGTTATATAGACACACCATTTTCAAAGCAGACTGTCCAACATGTAACGCTAGCCCCCTTTCTCTACGGTAGTCCTCGCTTGACTTTGTCTTCGTGATTTATCCAATTCTCTAAAACCTCATTCTTCAGAGGACGGTGGGGGAGTAGTCTCATTCCATATCTTCCCGATAACATTGCTCAAGATAGCGGGATCATGACTGAAACAGAATCCAAGCCGTTCCGTCTGCGAGCGGATTTCTGAAGTAGGCGTTTGCATTGGAGTGAATGTTGGCTGAGGCGCTGACCAACGTCGTATCCTTCTCCGCATTCGCTCGCGGTCAATTTGCGGGTAGTCCAATTTAATGCCCCTCTTCTGGGCCTCCTTGACAACCTCATACAGGGCTCCCTCGACCTCGATCTCTCTAGCCCTCACCGACGCCAGATACTTTATGAGGTCAATGGCGTGCAGTAGAAGGCTGCCGATCTGGTACTCCGTTGCCTCGGCCTCCAGTTGATGATCTATTACTATAGAGGCAAGGTTTTCAGCTTTCAAGCGATACGGTGTTGAGTCCAGGGCAGAGGCATCCTAGAGCGTTGATTATCTGGATAGTCAGATCCTGACCAGAGGACGCGAGACCTAAAGCTCACTGAAGTATCGTTTGGATCGCCTGATGGACAGAGAGCATCTGTACCGTCTTATCGGTCCAGTTCTTGGTCCTACCCTGTGTAAGTGACGTGTTGCTCAGTTGAATCGGTCGCTAACTTGGCCATCCCAGTCTATCCGCATCCAGACATCTGGCCTCCTTAGGAGCCCACTGATCCTACTTCGTGGCAGGGCCACGATTTGAAAGTCAAGTCTTTCCTGGAAAAGGGTGGTGCGCTCGATAACATCGACTGGTGGCGTAAGTTTCTCCTTCGACGGCTGGTTGGTCAAGATGACATGTTCCGTTGTGTCTGGAAGTGTACGTCGTCTGCTTACATGTACTTCCTGTTCCGAGAGCTGACATGTTTGCCCCAGATGTCTGGAGCGTCAGGTTCAAGCTTGAGAACGACCCTCACCCTGCCGTTTCGATTCCAAAGACCATCTTCCCTCTCTTCAAGCGGTCGCAAGAGGACCCCTCGACGTCTGAAGTCTCACCACCTAAGAAGCTTCGACTCTCTACAAGCCCTGACGTTGGATCACCAGCTCCTGTTGCGACTGGCGTGAGCGAGCTCAACGAGGCCTCTGTCACATCGACCTCTCCCTCTTCAAACTTCGTCGTTCGCAACGAGTGCAGCAGCGGGTCAGCCTCTTCTGGTCGACCAAGTCCTAGACCCGTCACCACCGCCTTTTTGAACGACTGGGAGCTATCCCCTGAACGCCTTGCCCTCCATCAAAAGGCAGTCACCGCTCTCATCTCGCCTGTACCGAAATCGAAGTATCCATACTCGAGCGGTGACCTTGGATCCGACTTGAGCTCTTTCGAGGGTGATTCTGAAGCGGAGTATAAGCCGCCTTCGAAGACAGCAGTGGGTATGGTTGATGCTATCGACATTCGGTCACTAACGAGCTTCATGCAGCCAACCCCTGGTGGCCGTCGTGCGACCAGGTCTTCAGTCAGGGCTTAATAAACGCTACCTTTCCTTTTCCTTCCCCATCATTTCGTATATGTCCAACGACTCATCGTCTTGTTGCAATCCTTTGTCGCGCTCCACATTCATTTTTCTCTTTCCACATTTTCGAAGTGTTTCCTCATATCGTTATTGTTATTGTTCTATTTACTGCATGGTGTTTCGTCCCGTTTTTACCCTATTCATCTGTCTAGTACCTGTCATTCTGTATCATTGTCGAAATACATTGATTATACTTGGAATACCCGTCTCGAGCTACTGGATCAACCATACGGTGCATGCGGATCTCCCCAGGGTACCAATGGTAGCAGCCCTATGACCCAACGTGGTGTACCAGGTGGGCAGACCCATATACAGTAGTCGGAGAAAATCAATGAATCTGAATGGAACACACCACAGAGGATCGCTGGGAGAACCCAGTAAACTTGTCCCAAAAGACCACCTACCAGACCTGGATTATCATTGGGTGGCCCCCAGTGGTAATCCAGGTATAGCTAACGGTAAATCCAGCGGTTCCCGGCGACGACAAGCGGATAATCCGGTGAGCGTGAGTGTCTATTTCCAGCAGTGCCCCCAGTGATAATCCAGCAAAGATCATCGGTGGGGGGGCTCATAGTGGGGTCCATGATATCAGGCAAAGCGGATTGCGGGTTGCATCGCAACACCTTGCTCACTAGTTTGGGACTCTGAATGGGAGTGGGGTGAGGAATAGGATAAAAAGCGCACCAATTACAAAGACCGTATCTGTGCGTGGTGGTTCGATTAGAGGAGCGTGGGTCGATGATCATCAATGAGCCACCTCCAGAACTGAACCAAGGCCACGACTTTGATGAATAAAGCTTCTAGATTCTGACCGTCGAAGCTTCCATTTGGCCAGCATTCTCTGAGAGATATTTGGTATTCTCGAATTGTTTCATAATATTACCATATTAGTCTCAAGTATTCGACAATCTCCGGTTTAGTCTAAGCTGCTCAGCAGATGCAGTTCTTGTACCCTGCAGAAGCCTCGGGGCAGTCATCCCACTATCAATACAAATGGTATCGTTCCTCTTGCATGTAGCAACACCGTCTTGTTGCCATTGAGAATATGTGTGGCGCGAATGTGAAGTGGTAAGGGTCAACAAGGTGAGGAGGGCTAGGGCGGTGATCGAGAATTTCATATCTGGAGGATGCGGAGTGCTAAGTGCGCGGAGAGGACGTGAAGAAGGCGGGCACCAACTGAACGAGATGTTATGAACAAGTGTGCGGTTCTAAGTGGATTTCGGTATCTTATCCACACCTATACCATTTTAACGGCCCGGAGAGGCAGCTCTAGGTTGTTTTCCAGCTGTGATACAGAGCTCTTGAATAGAACGGGTAAATGAAGATTTTTATTGACACAGTGTCCTCCAATTCCATCCTCAGTGAGTTGCGCGAATGCGAGCATAGGGAAGAGTAGGTAGAAGCGGTGGATCGCGCCAATCCAGGTACGGGATTAGATGCGAACACTTCACAACGCTCTGCGTCGTGGACAACGTGAGGTTATCCAGCATTGAATTCCTTGTTATCTTCAGTTCCGTCGCTGTTACTCCAGGTAACCATGGGCCATCATAGGGAGCGAAATCGGATGCGAATACTTAGTCAATCAAGGCTGGAAATTCCTTAACGTTTGCATTCTAATAGTTCCCATTATTCGCTTTCATGATTTCGCCCGTACCGTACTGCTGTTCTGTTTGTTAGAGGCAATCCATGACAGGTTCAGACATCGTGAGCATGAGCCGAACACGGCCACACTTATAAAAGGAATCTTGTGTCGTAAGACTTCTCCCAACCAACGTCCCCTCATACCATGCAAACCACCGCCTTCCTTTCTCTCTGCCTAGCAGCGGCCTCACTTGGCATTGTCATCGCTTATCCAGTCCCTATCCTCATCGGCAAGGAGCTTGATGTCGCTTCCCCACGTGGCGACATATCCGAGAGTGAAAGCACTCGAAATTTGGCTCGACAGGTTGTAAAGGGCGAGATTTCAGGCACTCAACTTTCTAGGGTGAGATAGGTTCACAAGGAACAGGTTCGGTGGCAGGCCTAAACATATCGTCCAGAACTTTAACGTGCGCCTCCAACTCAATTTGGGTGAGCTTTCTATTGTACCCCAATGAGGTCAAAGGAGAAAGACCTGTCGCGGCCTCACCAACAATGGAAGAGGATGCAAAGGTAAGTTTTCGATTGTGTGCAATTTGACCTGGACATACATTGACCGCTGGATAGTTTGAGATCTCGTAAGGAGGGGAGAAAGTATGCTACTTCGTTTACATTGATGGGGGAGAGGCAAAGAAGATCGTAGATATTGAGCAACTAGCAAACACTGAATGAAGGATCCAACATATCATTTAGGTGCAGAATTGAGTTGGGTGGCGGGCGAGTGAAGCCAAAAGGGCTGAAAATATTTTAACATTTCAACGACGTTTGAGCGTTTGTTTCAACGTTGGCCGCAAGGACCGATCGTTGTAAACCTCTTGAGCGTTCCTCAAATGCACTGAGTAACAAAGCACTCGACGCTCAGATGCACGTCATAGAGCTCATCGTGGAAGGCAAGAAGGCGAGTTGCATGAAGCTCAGAAGAGGTGGGGAAATTCTGCGTCCCACCTACACGAAACTATGTGCGGCGGATCAAGACGAGAGGGTTCTATGAGCCACCGATTTTAGCGGAAGTACGCTCGGTTGTCATTGAAAATGAGCAAAGTCACTTTTACCATTCATATGCCCTGTCGACCTGCTCTTCGTCTTCATTCTCGATGAATCTCTGGCATGGCTCGGACGATCTAAATACGAGCCGAATACGATCCGGCCTCGCAGCTACACTAACTGAGCAAAAGTAATGTCCCATAGCGGATTGCGCAATAAATTTGTTCATTAAGTCTGGGGGACCCGGGGAGGTCTGATACATTGTAATACAGCTCCATTCGAGTATAATGGGCCCAAAAAATGGGATATTTCATGCTGATTGCGTGAGGAGGAGGGGGAAGGGCGAAAACCTCGAAATTGGCCCCGAAGAAGGAGCTATCAGGGAGGCGTATAATTTAAGTATATCATAGCCTCATACTACTATATTCATAAAATAAAATAATCTCGAGGATCGTCACGCAAATTATCGAGAACCAAGTCGTACAAAGTCGCGTTTTTGATGCCAGATTGGGAAATCCAGCCCCTTTTCGCTGAAAATCGGCATCTTGTGAGCTCTCGTTCTCAATAATTTGGGTGATGATCCTCGAGATTATTTTATTTTATGAATATAGTAGTACGAGGCTCTGATATACCTAAATTCTACGCCTCCCTGATAGCTCCTTCTTCGGGACCAATTTCGAGGTTTTCGCCCTTCCCCCTCCTCCTCACGCAATCAGCATGAAATATCCCATTTTTTGGGCCCATTATACTCGTATAGAGCTATATTACAATGTATAAGACCTCCCCGGGTCCCCCAGACTTAATGAACAAATTTATTGCACAATCCGCTATGGGACATTACTTTTGCTCAGTTAGTGTATAAAGCAAGTGTTATGTGTTGATTTCAACCATAAGAAAGCTTCCATTCATCCTTCTTTGCGTTGTCATCCTGTTCCCATCAGCCCGCCTGAGGCCGCTTCAATTGCAACGGCTGACCACACCCCCGCTCCTGCTTCCCGGGCCAGGGATGGCCCCAACGCTGGTCAAGACACTCGGGGGTTGTCTCAACATATACCCTATGATGCCGATTCCTTGGCAACCCCAACTTGAAAACTGGAATCTAGGTGAGGACTGAAATCATGTGGAACCCGCGAGGGGCCCCTGCAAGAGCCTTTAGAGTTGTGGTATTTTGTAAAGAGGGTAGCGCTCGGGCAGTGATGAGCATTCAGATGGGGAAGTAAAGTAAACATGGCATTCGGGTTCACCTCGTTTGAGAGACAAAACACTGTACAAGACCTCTTCCTCAGTAGAATATCGCCCGCCGTTCAATGCATTCGCGCAATTCGAATCTAAAGATCTATAGAAGAGAAGATCGAGGTCAGATAGCGATTACATTTTCAAACGAAGAAAAGAGAGCAAGAGCGAGGAAGCCCGAGGTTCAGTCTAACGAGATTGAAAGGTATATCAAGACACTTTCAGATGTGTTCATTTTGGTAAAACGAATGGTAATTGTGTATCATCAGAGGCGGTGGTAGCAGAGGATGGAGAGCGTGGCAGAAGAAAAGGGGAGACATACACTCTCGAGCAATCGCGGGACTGAGCGGTTGAGACTTGGTCACGGTTGGTCCGTTGGAATCAAAGCGAGGCGGATAAATGAGAGGATAAAGGCAGAGAGAAAACGACGACGGTGCACAAGAAGGAAGGGAAGGAAGAAAAAGAACAAGCTCAGATTGACGGCGATGGGTATATAACGGGGCACGATTTTGATTTGCACGTGTCAGGGGAAACGGAAAGTGAATGAAAGAAAGGCGGAAAAGAAGCGTTTGTACGTACACGACGTCTGAGGAAGGTCAGCTGGGACGTGATCATGATGAAGGCGTCATGCAAAGTCAGCAGGTCGACGCTGGGCAAACTCGGCTCATGTCTCAGCCCTTGCCTTCGATCGCAGCAAAAAAATGTTCATTGATTTGAATACGGGATGCTAAACATTGTTTTGCTCCATTGGTGAGCGGTGTATGTTGTCACTCACCTGAACCTCCTCGAGCCTTCAGAACGGAACGGTATGAAAACATGTGATCGCTGGTCTCGTCGCAAGTGGATATAAAAGGAAGGTTTGTGACGAGAACGAGAACGAGATGAGGAGAGGGTGCTATAAAACGAACGGGTGAAGCCAAAGAGGAGGAGAGAGATGACGCCGCGCTGAAGTACACATCCGTTATTGGCTGTTGCTTGGACGAGATCATATTCCTTTTGAAAAGATAGAGGATGGAGTGAAGTGAATGTTGGGGAATGGATGGATTGTCCATCGCATATGTCTTCACATTCGGTCGGGACACGCAAAGGGTTAGTCGAGCCTGGAGAGTGGATGAGTGAGCTGGAATCCAAGAAGAACGAGAAGCAAAGTGAGTAGAAGGGAGGGGTCAGTGTAAAGTACATTTCGAATCATAGCTCGAAAGCTTCATGGCGATTCTTGACGATGAAGTCGGCATCACACGATTGTGCGTACTTGTGCAAAGCATGTGATGCTTACCATGGAAAATAGGTATTTCGACATGTTCATCGATGTACGGATCCATCATGGCTTGGGAGAGCCGCTCGTGGAACGACCCAGCAGGTGTAGGTGGCTGGGAATAATTGCCTTGTAATAGGGGAAGAGACATGGCACTTCGGGTGAATGGAAGAGGACCGCCCTGGCGCTACTGATGTACCGCAGGATTGAACGCCGACAGGATAGCCTCGAACCTCCAACGCCTTAATTTCGCTGGTCCTGGGTTGCCGAACAAGGTGGCTTTCGTCGTAGTCGCATCGTTTCAGCCGTTTTTGAAGGAGCTGGCGTTGCAGGTCCAGGGGTGCATTCTGTAGGAATGCTGAGGGCGAAGAGCAAAGGCTAAAAAAAAAAGTTCGGGATGCGCAGATCAAACGGAATGACGCCATCAGCACCTGATCCTAATCAGACCACGCTTGACGCCCAATTGAAGTCAAGTGAATCTGTCGTCGACCTCATGTCGTCTATCCTGGCGCTAAGGCAGTCATTTCTCTGCTTCAAGTCTCCTGCGTCGCAAGGCGCGCTGATTGGACCACCGGGATGCAGGACCAGCTCCTCACGACAACTTTTGTTACCGTCGATTTCGTAACACGAAAGGTCGTGTGGAGAACGTACAACTTTGAGGGATTAGTCGAGAAGATCTATCATTATAAATCGTATTATATCTCAGACGAACTCAAGCTCGAGATGGGTCTGGCTGGAGGGCCTGAACTCGGACGCGAATACTCGGAAAATACGAACACCATCTTTTTCGAAGACTGGACCTTAAAGCGAATAATGATCACTGAAAGCGAAGAAAGTCGCTCTGATTATTTTGTATGTATGTTCTGTTATTCTGCTCCGTTGCTCCGTATTCGGCACGTCTCTGCCATGCCTCCGCTAAGTGACGACCAGCCGAACACCTCAAAGCTATAAAGTGTGTGGCGGTTCATTTGGTTATCCTTCAGACAACTCCAATCCATCGTCTTCAGCAATGCGCACCACTGCTCTGCTCTCTTTCTGCCTGGCTTTACTTAGCTTTTCCACTGCTTCTCCCGTCGTGGCTGGGCAGCACGGCGTCGTCGACAACCAGCTTGAAGCTATCAACGCAGTCTCCTCCAACATTGGAAGGAATAGCGGCGGCGGTACACCCGAAGGGTTGCCTGACAGTGGTAGAGACAGCCATGGAAACCCCAACAGTACGTTGGCCGCTTTCGGTGGTGTTTAATTTATTACCATCGACAGAAGCTGATAACAAGAGCTAGATCGACGGCCGTTACCCCCCAGATCTATTGATAGTATGCAAGTATTGTCTGAATCTTGAAGGTGCTGGCAGATTAGCGGAGAGGTGCTTGGAGGTATGCAGGAGGTAGAATAGATCTACAAGAGGCCCCGTGTTCTATTTCACCCTGAAGAGCACGCTCACACTGGGACTGGGGCATTTTGGTTGGAGAAGGGGTTGGTCGTGATAATGTATGTACCAGATCGCTTAGATATGTCTGAGAATATCCCAAGAGCTCGGTTGGTGCATGTACTGGTAGAAGACGCTGAAATGTTAAGCCAAAAGTGTTTTCTTTTGCTTCGTTTAGCTGTCACACAGCCTATATTGCGTGGACAAGTGCCAAACGCCGGCGCGGACCAAGCACATGCGGCAAATATGGTGAGGATCGGGCAAAACAAGGCGCCATGATAAATCGGAATTCCAGCATAACGACCAAATGATATTTGAGAATCTACGTACACCCCCCACTCTGTACAAGAGTAGCTCAAAGTCATTCTCCTAGCCAGTTAGCTCGCTGAAGTTCAAAGATCTGTGGAGAGCAATGAAAAAGTCAGATTCATGTGAACGGCGGAAGGAAG
This sequence comes from Coprinopsis sp. MPI-PUGE-AT-0042, assembly GCA_020736565.1. Classification (NCBI taxonomy): domain Eukaryota; kingdom Fungi; phylum Basidiomycota; class Agaricomycetes; order Agaricales; family Psathyrellaceae; genus Coprinopsis; species Coprinopsis sp. MPI-PUGE-AT-0042. Next base: position 33,196 of record JAHBOF010000218.1, on the reverse strand, counting down.
AGGAAGAGCAGGGTTAGGTTCAGTCTAACGAGATTGAAAGGCATATCACAACACTTTCAAGTGTGTTCATTTGGTAAAACGAATGGTAATTGTGTATCATCAGGGAGGGTGGGAAGAGGGGAAGAGGGACGTACCGTTTCGAGGCGATGGATCGATTCACTCTCTGAGTCTAGGTTGTGTTAGTAGCTGGCCTTTGCGACGAGCGGGTGATTGAACCGCAGGGGAAACAAGAGGGGGAGAAGAGCGGCGACGACAGCGTACGAGTTCGTTTGCATGTGGAAGAGACAGGGGCTAAACTGCATGAAGAAGATGAAGCGTACGTATCGTGAGACGTCATGAGAGGACACTAGATCGGTGCTGCGGATGCGTCGATCCTCGGGGGCGTTGCAGACGCTGGAGAAGGAGAGCTGCATGAGGATGTCAGCGTCATCGGGGTAGCATGAAGGTGAATAGGCGAAAAAGGGGAAGAGAATGTTCAGATAAATCCCTTAAATTTGTATGTCATGACGCTCAAAAAGCGTTCATCCAACGGTATTCTCTTGTTTGGATAACATCATGGCAATGTAGGGGTAAGGAGGATGTGCAAATCTTACCTTGGCTGTCGATACGCGCGGGTCGTTGGTTGGATCAGCGCAGAGGCGAGGAGACCTGGGGAGTCAATAGGTTAGCTATGACGAGGGGACGAAGCGAAAAAAGAGAGCAAGGGGAGGAGGGATCAGTGAAAAAGTAAAATTTGAATCATGGCTCGAGAGAGCTTCATGGCGATTCTTGACGATAAAGTCGACATCATGCAAGCGTTGAACGTTGAAGGGTCGAGAGACTCACGATGATAGAAACGAACGTGGCGAAACGCGATGGACCGCAAGAGATAGTGAAATAGGGATAGAGGGAAGTGGGGGGAGGAAAACGATGGCTGGCGGGGAAATAGGCGAAAAAAGAAGCCCATGAGACGTAAGCTTTTCCCATCCCTTCTCGAAGAAGTGAGGGTGCTTGGCGTGATTTGACGCTGCGTGCCATGACGTGGAAGACGAAGAGGTTCGCGGCGACTTCGAAAAGCTCGAGGAAACCTGCGACATTCGAGTGGTGAGTTATCGACGATCGAACACGACGTAAACTGATATAAAGCATCAGAAGGAACAATTGGTAAATTTGCTACACTCATCCCGCTCGATCTTGAGCGAGTCGTTGATAGCGACAAATTGGCATCCCGATGGGAGTTTGAGGAAAGGGTGACGAGGACGTACCGTTTAATTGGCTACACTGCATCCGAAGAGAGAGGTTGAGGATTTGGATGATGGTGGCCTGGAGAGGGTATTGGTCAATGGGACGTTCGAGGGATGATATGAAAAGGCAAGGCAATCAGGAGAACAGAAATCGTAGAACTATTGGACATTCACACTCCTCAATGAAGAAAAGTCGTGGATAATGATGTTATGTCATCCGAAGAAAAGGGCCAAAAGGAACGAGAGCTTACCTCTTCGGAGAGGTATCGAGAAAGGGCTTTAGAGAAGGGTGATCATAAGTTTGAGCGTGAAGCCGCGGTTGATCGATGAAGGGGGAGCAATCAAGGTAAACGAAGAATCAGGGATGGGGTTTCGATGGCTTCGCTAACATCTGATGCTGCAAGATTGACCAAGGGATCCATTGGCGATGGCGACGGTGAGGACGGTGTTTTGAACCAATCGACGAGCCAACGCTAAGCAAATAGCAGTTGAAGCACCAGGAGCCGCCTGGATGGGCAGGTGCTGTAAAGTGGTTTGAGATAAGTGAACACGACCCAGGCGATATGAAGACACACCTCGACGAGAGCATAAAGTTTATCCATGATGATCGCGATCCATCTTCAACAGCATGAAGCCCAGTACTGTGCTTCTAGCGCTGGGAAGCTCTATCGGTCAGCCGAGATTGCCCTGCCCTTGAGCTCGAGGACGTGCAGAACACTCGTCGAAACTTGGACCAACTGCGGACCCGAAGGTAAATTGACCTTCCATGCGTTTCGCGAGCGAACGTTGGGGTCGAAACCTCTTGCCTCCTGCTCAGAAACGTGTTATCGATTTCAAACTCCTCCAACGTTGGTGCCCTCAAACTCTTGCAAGAGATGGTTATCCAAGGGTCTGAGCATGTGTAGGACGGAGACAATGGTCCAAGCCTCATGTCTGACGCCAAACAATGTATGCATGGGGTAATTACCCCAGATTATTTGTCGATGATAAGGGAGAAGTGCATGATGGGACGTTCGGGTCAATGGTTTTGTGGGTGTAAAGGTCTAAGGTTTAGTCTTCTTTTGTCCAATCGCGTGTTGGGGAGCCTCGAGGTGATGAAGGAGTCGTTCCGTCGTCTAGAGCTGGAGGATGAGAGAGGAAACCGGCGAAAAAGGTCATTTTGCGCTGAGTGCGGGTATGTGGGAGTAGGAATCAAAAAGAGGGCAACGAAGACTAAAATACATTCCAAAGGACTCGAGCAACAGAAGCCTCACTCAGGTCCCACAAGCGCCGCACGAAGGGAGCCCCTATCTCCCCATTGTTACCGCTTATGACGGAACATCACGTGTCATCGCCGGAACGGGGGATAACGTCGAGCTGGCGGGTTATCCTAGGCTTTCCTTGCTGCACCCACGACGAAACTACAACTGCAGCCACCCCATTACTCGACTTTGAACACACTCTCTGCTTTATCTGGCTTATATCTCTGCTTTTTATCATTATTTCTGCAACAGCGACCTAGACTATTATCGGCTTCTGGCATTTGTTTGCTTTCGAAGCTCTCTGTCAAGCTGGTTGCTTTGTGACTCATACCCATTCCAACACAACTCATATATTCAAACTGGTATAACCGACTAATAGCCTCCCTTTGTACACACCTTTCACTCCCCCTTTGTTAACCGGCACCGCATAATTCGTTTCACTTATAACTTTTCATAACCCATCGACTCACCGACACCGAACTCACCCCATTTCATACGCCTTTCACATTCATACCCCCCCTTTTCATCCCCGACTTCGATCCAGCGATCACACCAGTAAACGTATCCCACTACCCGCCTCGGAAGCACAACGACGACCATTGGGTGAAGAGCCTCACCCCCAACCGGAACACTTTCTTACGACACCAACCCTCATATATTAATGCCCAAGAAAGGACGCAATGGACAGCATAAGAACAACAACAACAAGGCTTCTCCTGCAGCAGATGACTCTTCTAGACAACAACCACAGCTCTCTTCCTCCCCAAACGACAACAATTCGCCCTTCACAAACACGCCTATGAGCCCTTTGTCGGGAGAAGAATCTCTACCTCTTTCGGCTCAGACGTCACCCCTTGCTCAGCCGAGACAGCTCCCTACGCCCCTTCCGGATCTTCCTCTCGAGTTACGGCACCAGCCTACTCGTTCACGCCACCACTCAGGAACACGAGGAGGTCAGGGAGAGTCGCCTCCTCCTACCATCGAGGTGGACCACGACGACCCTTACTCTCACCATCACGACTCGGAGATGCTGCCTGCTTTAGGCTCGAGTCCTGGGGCGCTTATCGACTTTGGTGGAATGGAGGCGCAGCATGCCACTGGCTCAGAGCCTCACGTCGACCAGTTTGGCGGCGGGTACCGCCACGATAATGATGATGACGATGATACGCAGTACTTTGACTTCCAAGCTGGACGTCAGACTCATACAGACGCCTTGGACCAGGAGTCTCGGCGTCAACAGCATCGCCACCACGAGGAGGAGGAGGATGAATATCCACGAGAGGTGTACAAGAGCCCTCCGTTCCGACAGGCCAACCTCCCTGAGCACGACGAGGAACAAGCGATCAAGGAAATGAGTCCGTCTCCGTTACCTATTCCACCTAGAGTTTTGGATCCGGATGTTGGGGAAGGACAGGTTATGCAGGGTCACACAAGGAGCCCGATCGTTCCTCCTCGGTACCTCTCATTTCTCCTGCATATTCAAACGCATCCCTGATCCTTATGCATTACATTTAACAGGAACCTCTCCCATGCATCTTCCCATTCCTATTCGAGATCTCCAGCTCATTCACCGTCGTCAGTGGGGCCTTTGTCGCCTATCGCAGTGGCGTCTGCTGCATCCAACACCTTTGCTTCGCTCTCCAAGACGATTCGGTCGTATACTCCCACTACGCCCCTTACCAGTCCACCTATCACCTCTTCGTCTCATTTTGGTGTACGACCTCCGCTTTCGATGGCGAGGTCAAGCTCGAGGTCAAAGGAGACTCCTGGCACGATGGTTGGTTCGCCAATCGCGATTCCAAGTGCGGCTCCGTATCCTCCAGCGGTGTCTCGTCCGAATGCGCAAGCCAAGTTTAGCGGTGGACCTGTCTCCCCAGCCGCGACTCGCTCATCGTCAACACGTTCGACTCATGTTCGGTCGGCTTCGTATAGAGAGTACGAGCCAGGAACCGAAGAGGAGGCGGAAGAGGAGGATTATACGCATGGGTATGAGAGTCCAGACGAAGAGTTGTATCGACGTCGAGCTCAGCAGCATGCTTCACCGCCTAGGAGTCATGCATCACCCCTTCCGGAGAGGCAGCCTGCGTGGAAGGATTCGGTGGTTCAGGGACGGAATGTTAGAGGCGTGAGTGGAGTTGGACAGACGCTTTCGGGACGAGGAGGCAAGCCACAGGCACGAGGAGACGGGGCGAGGTATCCTAGTGCGGTTTCGAACGAGGTGGATGTGGTTGTTTGGGCCAAGTGGGATCATGTTTCGGAGGGTATTGGAAAGCGGTATGCGTCTCTTCTTTCCCTCCTAATTTCGGTAAAGTTTGATAAACTGATATGATATGTCAATGATTAGGTTGTACCTCATCCTTGGCTACACACACGGCCTCCAGATCTGGGACACGACGAATTTCAAGAGTGTCGCCGAGGTGTTTAATGTCAACTTTGATCCCGATACGTTGGTAGGATTGGGATTTGGGGAAGGCGAGGTGGAGGTGGTTGATGCGTTGTTCGTTCCTTCGCCGCCCGCGAGGAAAGGGAGGAAGGGTGGGAAGTGGAAGGAGAATGCATCGGGCGAAGAGAAACCCGTTCTAGGCATCTTGTTCCGCTCGACCTCGCCAGAGGGGCATGCACGTACGATCTTTGCTCTGTATTCCCTCAAGACGCATGTTGTGGTTGGGAAGGTTGAGATGGAGGGATATGCAGAGAGGTTTGAGGCGAATGAGAGGGTTGTCGTTATCGTACGTTTTCTTCTCCTTTTTCTCGCAACTCGAGCTGATAAAACGTTTTGTTATAGTCGACTTCCTCCCCTCCTACTTTGCACGTTCTCTCCTCTCCTTCCCTCAATGTCCTGTACACCTTCCAGTCCTCGTCCCTCGCTTCGTTCGTCCATCTACCTTCGACCCGTCCAAGTGGTTTATCGTCCGACAACCTCACATATCAAGAACCTCGCCAGCCAAAGCCGGTCTTTGCGTTGCACGGTCGGCTTTTAGCTTTTGCCGCTCTGTCACCTTCGTCCTCGTCGAGAGGCGAGAAGGGTGGTGCAGATAAGAGACGAGGCTCTTCTGCTTCGTCGTCTGGTGGAAGTGGGACTGGGACGGGTGTGAGCCCTGCGAGCGGGAGTGGGTCGCCGTTTGGCTTTGCGTTGACTGGGCTTTCGTCGAATATCTCTGGTACGCCTCGTTTGTTCTCGCTGTCATTCGTTCATTCCTTTCTCTATCGATTTTGGAATACAGCGCTAATTGTTCGTCGTCATAGGTCTGCGATCTCAAGTCCAAGGTAAACTCCCAACGACACAAGCAGAGCTCGGGAGTGCTGCTCTGAAAGTGGGGAGTGGTGTTTTGAGCGGGATGAGGTTCCTTGGCGGTAAAGCGGTGGAGGTGGCGAAAAACCAGATGTCGAAGAGTGCGCCGACGGAGCCGGGCGGGCTTTCTGCTGCGAGTGGGACCGATAGAGAGAGGAAGAGGCATTCGTCAAATTTGGCGTTGCTTTCGCCCATCGAGTCTGAAGTTGGAGGGAAGAAGAGTGGAGGTGGAGGGGTTGGGCCGAGTACGACGTATAGGAAAGTTGAGAGGGGGAGTTTGGTTCGTGTCGTTGATCTCCTGGGGTTGGTCTCTCCGTTAGGCCGGCCGTCGTCGTTCAAGGGTTCTGCCACGCCAAGCAAGGCACCAATGCTTGTTGCAGAGTTTATTGCTTCTCGCTCTCAGACCATCGCGAACCTCAAATTTGCACCAGATGGATGTTCGATTCTGGCTGTACCGAAGGATGGGCAGGTGACCAAGGTGTTCAAGCTTCACCCTCAGTTCCCTTCACCTTCTCCATCTACCGCTTCGTCCTCCAGCACCCCTTCTGCGATGGAGGAAGAGTCTACGGGAACAGCGACGCATCTGTATGACCTTCGACGGGGCGTGTCTGGAGCGGTCATTGAAGGATTGGAAGTATTGGATGATGGGTTGTTGGTGGGTGTTACCACGAGGAATAGAACAGTGCACATCTTTGGTACCAATCCTGGGGGAGGACGGATGGATGTGGGGAGTCATGCGAGCGGCAAAGTGAGGAACGGTGTTTTGGTGAGTCATTTTACCTCTGATTGGCATTCCATCTGCTGATGGATGGGATTGGTGTTCAACGTTCTCAGATTCCGCAAGGCAGAGTCCCGCTCCATCCTATCGTTCGGATTCATGGTGCGCGAATCGCTCTGCAGCCTGAAGCTGAAGCGCAGAGGGAGCATGCGGCCTTGGCATTCACGTTCATCAACTCGAACGATTCAGTATCATTCCCACCGTCTCTTGCGCCAGCACGTTTGTCAAATGTGCCTTCGTCTCCTCCCCTTCCATCCTCATCGCCGCCTTCCCGCTCTCCCAATCTCAACAATCCGTCGTTGGCAGGACGCCATCCCCATAGCCAGGATGCTCTCCTGTTTGATGCGCTCTCGGGTACCCTGTTCCTCCAGCGTATCACCCTTGATTCGAGACTCAAGGATTCAAGGCCAGGGACGAGCTTGAGCTCGGTGTCGACGAGTTTGACGAGCGGGTTTGCAGCGATGGGGATGGGTTCTGTTCCTGGCATGGGAGGTGCAGGTGTGTTGAGTAGAAGCGTGTCAAGCAGCGTTTCGGACAGGAGTGGTGTGAGCTCGAGGGCTGGAGCCAATGTTGCTGGTAGAAGTGTAGGTGGGCGAGGAGGCGAAGAGGCGATGGAGCTTGTGGCAAGTTGCAGTGTTGTGGCGACCTGGAATCTACAGCGAGGGAAGGAATGGAAGGAGATCAGGAATCCAGTTGTTTTGGAAAGGAAGGTGAAACAGAGGCTGGCGGGGAATGACGAGTACGTGCTGTCCTTTCATACGTATCAGTGGTGGCTAACACAGGGTATGTAGATGGCTTGCCCAAGCTGAGCTATCGACCTTTTCACGGGCTTCGTCAAATGCGTCGCAGAGGTCGATCTACCTCTCGCACCAGTTTTCATTCTACACGCTGGGCGAAGACTACCAGGGCGCCATCCGACTTTATCGACTCGCTCCCGCTGGCACGAAGATCGACGTTCGAAAGGACATTCCCATTCAAGCCTTTTCATCCTCCCTTCCATCTCACGCAGAAGGTGGTGATGGTTTCCTGGATGAGTTCAACTCTCCGACCTCACCTCGTGGAATCCGCGGTATCGCCTCTTCGTTCGACGAACCCCTTGCTTCTGCGTTGACCCATGAAATGGAAGGGGTAGGTGCGGTTGGCGTAACGGAGGTTGAGCTTCCGATGTACCCCAACGGCGTACCTGGCAAGCGGGGCTTGCTTTCGTCATCAATTACGGCTATCCCTGTGCGTGGTATTGGCGACGGTGTCAGTCGAGGATTTGGTCAACTCAGGAGGAGGATTGGGAAGCGTGGTCGGAAGGCGGATGGGGGTGATGGGATTGCTGAGGAGGATATGGCGTTCGAGTTTGACGAAGAAGAAGATGGGGAGTTTATGGCTCCTCGTATTGCCTCGCTCAAATCCGAGTCGAAGAAGCGTTCGGGATCTCATCCACCTCGGTCGTTGAACTCGTCGATTCATACCGAGATTGATGATGATGTTGTGGGGCAGGTTGACGAGGAACTGTGGGGACAGAGGGGGTGGGACGACCAGGATCAGCAGGCTTTGGATGACGAAGAGAAGTTCCAGACGATCTCGAAGACCGTTCCGCTCTCGCCTCCTGCTGTGACTTCTTCGACGCTTGGACCGATTTCCCTGCCCAAGGTTGGAAGTTCGGGTTCTCTCCCGGGAGCTCAAGGGAGCCTGGGGAAGAGCAGTGGAAGGAGGAAGAAGAAACGAGCGGGCCGCGAGGCGAGGTAATGGATCCGGGGCGGAGGAGTAAATGGAAATCAAATGCAATATTACTTGGGGAAGGATGTAAATCTAAGAGCGTAGACATACCATGGAAGATGTAGGAAGTATTCTAATGACAGTCATTGAGTTGGAGATGTTGGCCCTTGAATCTAGTGAGGGCACAGGGATGGCCAAGGTTTTGGGAACCGGCGACGACAACAAGGCTGCTGGCGGTATAGTTGTTCTCGGCTCGATGGTGCGCATGTGGTCAGCTAAGCTGCTATCTTATTCCAATTCCATGCAACCAAGTGATACAGTTTTGTCGGAGTAAACTAAAGTGCCTCATGAGTAGAACTGAAAACCATTAAACTATTCCTTCGCTGAATAGGGAACAGACCATCCTTCAACTTATATCTCAAATTTTGATGCAAGATAGCAAAGAACTAATAAGCTTCGAGCGGCAGTTAGACGTTGAGCGCTTAATTTCAAAAAACTTCTCGTCTCTTCTGCAACTCGACTGCACCTCGAACCACGAAGACGGAAGTTACTCTGGAAATTGACCCACCTTTGCCGCTCAACGATCATCAATTTGAAGCCCCGCTCAACTTGCTGCTTTCGCACCTCCATCATGCCACCCAATGTTCAGGACCTGGAATCTCTATCACACGACGATTTTGAGAAACAGGCAAGTGGTTCATTGATAGCTGTTCGAGGTGCGGCTCTGATGGTTCCAACCATTCAGTACATCCAGCCACTGAGGAGCGGCGATCTCACCAAATTCGCCGTCTTGAGGTCTATACTCCAGACATCCAAAGCACTCCGCCATCTTCCAGCAATGACCGAAGCCTGTCTCGTTCACCTCAACACATCGCCCTTGCCACTCCCCCTCAAGAGTGGAAAACCAAAAGCAACCACTGTGAACAGGGTTCGGCTCGCCCAAAGCGCGATGTCAGCCATTGAGGACATCTGGGATAGGATACATAACGGGAAAAATCCTTCGGCTCATTCCTGGGTGACACCTTTTGAGGAGAAACTGAAACCCCATCTTGGAAGCCTAGGGCTTTGGCTGCAATATTGCATACAGAACGACACGAATGCTATGAATGCGATTTGGTTCCTGGTCAAGCTTGTGGGTCTCATGAAACCGCCAACAGTATCTAGCGACCTTCAACACGATCTCTCGCGGAACGGTGCTTTGTTCAACGCACTCATCTCTGCGTGGCTCCTGAAACAAGGCGACATGACATCTACAACAAATCTCGAATCGGGCTTCGATGCTGGGGAATACTTTGTTTTGCCTACACTTGCAACAAAGGAAAACGAGCAATCGCAGTGTCCCCTCTTAGACCTCATGCTCGACTTCTTCGACAGCCCGGTGATGAGACGCAGGTTTCTTTTGCGGTGGCGTGGACACTGCGCTCTGCACCCCATCGACCCTTCCGCCCTGCTCGTCCGTACCCTGGCATCAAGGATCAAACAAATCCGATTAGCTTACTCGCATGGGCTATGCTCAACCTGGTTCGCCTTGTGGACTCACCAGGCGATAGGTCACATGGCGAACGGACTTCTTCAGGACGGGAACGAAGGGACAATTCCCGGTGTGCGACGCCAGCTGTATCGATCACGGTTTATCTCAGAATACTCTCTCGCGACTCTCGCTATCAGCAAGCGAGCTGAGAAGGAGAGAAATCCAACCTTTTCCTTCTTTTGTCTCGAATTCTTTGGCAACATGCTTCTCCAAGATATCCTCGTCACCGAGTCCCATTACGCCGCTGTTGAAGCATTCAAAAACTTACTCAGATTCGGTTTACTCACGATGTTCTCTAACGTGATTGCCGGAATCGAAAGGCTGGAAGGAAACGAGTTGCCAGGGGAGGTGCAGAAGACAAAATTCACAAGCTCGCTACTCGGTTGGTGGTCTATGCGGTTTCATTGGGCGTGTCATATCCTTCTATTGGACTGCTCACAGCGAATGCGTTGAGCAATCTTTCCCGTGATATAAGGAAGTACTTGAGGATCGCTATGGAGAGACATCACGGCGATGTCAAGTTGAAGACACTTGGTCGATTCTCAGACTGGATGACTTGCGCTAATAACAACCTCGTTCGATGGGACCAACGTTATCGGCGTATCCGAGATGATGGTAATCTTTTGCGATGCGACGGCGTTAATGTGAGTCGCTAGCTGCCAAGTATGAGAACTTCATCGCTAAGCACAGGGTAGCATCCTCATAGCCGTCTATCACTTTTGGGGACTCAGTTCAAGACTTGCTCTGGTTGCTCCTCGGTCGTTTATTGTGGTTCTTCATGTCAGAGAGATGACTGGTTACTGCGACACCGACATGAGTGCAAGGGGTTAAATCGACTTCGCATTGGTGCGTCATGGTTTCGAAGTGGCATTTCTCGAACGCTGATGGCGCTCAAGCTTTGCTTCAAGAGGATTTTATATACCACAATCGAGTCCGACACTGGCATATTCACATCGTCGAAACAGCGTATATCGATCAGGGTGGTCCGAACACTCTCCAACCCCTGCATGCTGCTGGATCGATGGCGATTTATGGCGCACTGCAGCTTCCACCACTCATGGGGCTCCAAAACATTCACGATAGGCCATTTACAGATGGCAAAGAGGCGCTGATACCTGAGCTAGAAGAACGAATGGCCCAAGACTTCCTCAAGTGGGGGCGAGAACAAAGCCTTCACGACACGCCTGGATGCTTTTGCCGCCTGGTCGAGGGCCATTTCCGGATCTCGCAACTCACGCTGGTTGTGACTCTCAAGGTGAGGAATGACCGCGTACTTTATAGTAACGGCAGGGTTGGCTTTAACGTTACGGTTTTGGATGCCATTGCGAGAGTTTGGTGAGCTTCAAAATTTGTTATCCAGCACCAATCTGACCAGTCATTTCAGTAAACCCCGTCTGGTTGAAGTGCCGACTGAAGAAAGAGCGTAGATGGCTTAAATGTTGACTTAAATGAAGCTTAGTTCGAGACACAATGACACCATATTCAGAGCATCAGGGAAGATTCCGACGACGTCTGTCAAACGTTTCGCGTGATAGAAGGTCAGTTTATCAGTTTATTTGTTACTTGGAACGCCATGCAGTGTGGGGCTCCGGTTCAGGAGGCCCCGGTATAGAGCCCAAATTCATAGATCTCCCTTCTTTGCGAGAAACATCGGGAGGTCCTACGTGGCTCTGCTCCTCGTTCTGCGACCTTTGAGCATGATGCAAGACCTTGGGTGAGCTGTAAACGTACCGTTGCATCCCTAGCGTCTCCTTGGATCTCACCCATCTCAATATCGCCTCGACCGTCCTCCAGAGCTTGAGGCCCTTGTTGTTCGTTCTCCTGGATAGTGTTAGGTGTAACCAGAGGTTCCTTCCGCAGTTTGTCTTCCCTCGATAATGGTGCCATAGTATTCCACACCCTGGATCATGGTGATTCAATCGGTGAGACGCAGGGTCACGAAGAAATGCCCTTGGCTCACATCATAATCCAACAGAATGCTTGAAGCGCTACCAACTGATTGCAATGAGGGAATGGCTGCTTAGACCTAGGTAGCAGGTGTTAGCAGCTCCGATATACGATAGTAGGTCCTTACGCGTAGCAGTCATACGATCCTTTATAGATGGCAGTTATTCCGACCGAGGCTGCCACCCACATGCACCAGGAAACAAGAGTCCTTCTCCGGCGATCAGTATCGTGTCGCAGAAAGGATGAGGCGTTGCTTACATCCATAATCCCATCCCGCTAATTTTCTTCTCAGCGTAGACCCCAGCCAACCCGAAAAAGAAAAATAGACTGTAGATCGAGATGGCTATGATGTACCAACACATAGGTACTATGACGGGATGGGGCGGTTCATCACCGCCTCGATATCGATCTGCAAGCCATCCTGCGCAACCCAGCTAGAAGAATCCAAGGATGTTCAGAGAATGTTTGCGAAGAGAGGAACATCAAGTACCGTAATCACAGAGAATATCATCAAATAGCCAGCCATCCCTTGGACTAGGTTGAGTTACTGGTCCACGCAATCAATGCTATATTTGGCACACGTACATCCCCAATGGCGATCTTTTGGCTCGTCTTCCGTGTCTGAATGATCAACGTCCATCGCAACCAAGATTCGAAGCTGGGGCACAGAACGTAAGTCAAACCTGATGAATATGAACTGATGTCGCAGTGAGCTAGCCGCAGACGATTCAAGGTCTACGCGATGGTTGGTGCGAAAGCTGCGAAAGAGCCAGGTGACGCATGATCATGAACGCCTCTCGATTTAGGCAGGTAACGAGATGTTTATCACCGGCTACTTCTACCGTTTCTGTCGTGGAGCTGGGCTTCATGACGACTGCAAATCCGGGTCGGATTGATGAGAAGTATTTTTGAAATTGCCGTCAAATATTTGACCCCAGGCCATCGCATAACAAGGTAATAAAGATAAACGCATTCAGAGAGGCCAGGAGGACCGTCTAGTTGGAGGTCAACGATTCGCATCTAGCGTCCTCGATATCCCAAAATCCAAAGACAAGCCTCTCCTTCCTGTAAAAGGATTTAGCATACGCGTCTAGCGAGAATCGAAATCGTGACCTTTGTGCACAGGCTAGGAGACGGAATGTCTACCCCCTCGATGAATGCAGGTGTGGTGGCGCACATGATCTCCCATCGATCGCTTGGATGCAGTCCCTGTAGCGATGCTTTGAATCGCTAGACCTTCTTGTGAGCGAGATACATTGGTGAGTCATTAGAAGACTTACGCGCAAGGGTCGAATCGCAACATCTTCGAAACTCGCGCGACAACCCTACTCAACGTGAGGGAATGAAATTTTCTGAACATGAGACGCAACGCACTTCATCTGAGAAAGTTGACCAAGTCGTTATGCAGTCCAGTTCCTCGTTCGTAATGATCCAATGGCCCCACACCCCTGCTCGGAGTCCCTAAATATTTTCCTTCAGCGTCAACGATTTCAAAGAAGTGAAGGAGCAGTGGAGTACCAAATCTTGACAAAAGTTGGGTAGCCTTTCTGCTCCGTGGATCTCAACCGCAGTTTCCTTGCATGTACCAACCGTTTCGCGATAAGGAACTCCGGCTAGGATAGCGGTGTAGTCTCGTGTGGAATATCGAAGACAGTGTTCTCCTGGGCGAAGGTTTTCCCAGTATGCTTGTTTGTCTTGCTTTTGGACTACGTCTCGGATTGCAGCCAAGGCAGAGAGGATTTTACTGCTGAAATTCGAGACGAAAGTGTGATATGGAGATTGCGAGAGAGGAAGAGAAGGTATAGCGCAAACGAGGGGTGTAAAGAGGGCAAGTGCTAGAATGAGCACGAGTGCTGCTACGTCAGGGGTAAGTGAGAGTCGAATTGTAGCAGTAGTAGACGTGCAACGAAAATGCATATGACTCATTGCCATCCTCTTTCACAGTCCAAGTTTTAGGGGATAAAGCTTCGCCACACTGGGTGTCAGGTAAGACAAGAGGAAGTGGTGGTACGTGGCGCGAGTTGAGGAAAGAGCCAGTTCGCAGGTCATATACGTCCCCAGAAGCCAGAAGTAAGGTCAATTTAGGGAGTATGGCGAGCTTCGCTGCGTAGTCGTCGAGTTGGGCCAGCTTCCATGCCCCTAGAACGCGCTTCGATCATTCTTTTGGGCCTGGTGTACGCGCTAATTTCGCTGAGACAGGGGCTTGGTTGGATTAATGAAGGGAGCGTGCATGCTGAACGAGTCGTATCGTTCCTGAAAGAATGTTGGAGGAAGCATGGATGCGCTGTGGCTCAGGGACGGTTGGCAGCAACATTGTGAGAGGCGAATGGAATCGAGAGTCGCTCGCGATAGCGCGTGCCTCATCATCGTCGCGATGATGCGATGTTGTGTTCTTCCTGGTCCAAGGTTCTTGCAAGGCACCTTTACTCATCTCGGTGACAAAGGCGTCGCGGGAGGTCATTGAATGTCGAAGCGGTGACCTTCTACTTCTTGAGAACGTCAGGATGTCGGCCCGAAGTATGAATTCGGTGCTTACCTAGAGATAAGGCGACAACCTATGTCCCGAGCAGGGTCAATTCGACTTGGTGAATACATGCGGCCACCCATCGACATTCATTATCCCTACTCAAGACATCGCGCATTCACAGTGCGTCCTGTATTCAATCAGGAGGGCGTTGTGAGGTGAGGGTTGGGAATCCGCCTGGACTGCACTCGGTGTGCGCCTGATGTTCCGCCAAGCTAAAGTGCGGGCCAACCGATCGGTAACCAACTTAAGTCGGATTGGCGCTCTGATGGATGAGGGAGACGAAGGTCATTTTGAGCTGTTGAAAAGGACCAAATTGAACTTGATTCCGCGGGAATTTTTGAGTAGAAAGAGGCGGTCCAAACTTGGAAGCCCTATCACCGACGCGCGCCAAAGAACCCAAGTAGAGTGGCTCGATGGGGTCGATGATCTTTATCCCGCTGAAGAGAAGTGGTGGGTAAAGACTGTTCAACGTGAGGTGGAACGAGGTGACGATGCACGTTGTCAGCTGCGCAGAGGGAGAGAACCGCCGGGCGGGGACCGTCGTTTCAGTTCTGCCTCACAGTCTTTTACACGAGGCCTAGCTGGCATTCAGAAGACCACAGAAACCATCATCATCAGCGATAATGACGGCCCCACGCCCCTCCACATTAACACCTACTCGGTGCTAGGTTCGATCACCGTTGGACAAGAAAGGCGGTGGCGGAATGAGGCGGCGCAGTAGAAGGGGTCTCTTGACCGTTCATCGATAAGAGGGGTCGTTATCGATCAAGCGTTGCCCGACGGGGATTCAAATTGAACGGCTGTTGGTAGGGGATTTGCGTGCGGCGATCTTTTGATTGGAGGATAATTTTCCGACCAGGGCCTTTGACGGGGGTGGAGGAGGTTTTGCAGAAAAGCTCGTAGCAAACGAAGGGCTGGCTTTGCAAGGTGTAGACGCAGTTGATAGATGGCGCACGAATGCTCGGAACCTCGGTATGCGAGGCAGCTGTGAGTTCCCGGAAAGCATGAGCCTGCGACGTCTGGAGAGGTGGGTTTTCAGCCTTGTGGCCGAGCCTACCGAGTGTGAATGGTCGTCTGGTGAGCTAAACGAATGCAAAGTTCGGTAATGAAGACCATTTGTGATCAATACGGGTGTACGCACCGTAGGCTATCAGGGTCGTCCACTCAAGGGTTGTCGACCGCCTGACATTGAGGATGGTTTGGGCGTTCATGGGGTAAGGCAACCCTCGTGTTTGATTGAACGGGTGATTTGGGAAGCCGAATTTCAAGCTGTTGACAAGCGGAGATGGAACCTAGAACCGAGGCCGTCAAAGAGCGAGAGAACCTGAAAAGCCAGCAAAAGAAAAGAGTTCGCAACGATTGACACTGGAGGCGAAGCGCAAACCGTTTGTCACGAGATCGAGGATTGGCATAAGACGCGGCGTGAGGCTGCAGCGTCGATAGATATTAAAATCGAGACATACGAGAGATGTATGAAACTAAGATCGCTGACCCCGCGCAACCCCAGAGCTCCTGTTTTGTGTAATGTGGAGAAAGGAGATCGCGCGAAATGAAACCAGACGAGTCCTCGAGATGCCGGACAGGAGACTGAGAGGGAACGAGTCCGGTGACACGGCTATCTTCGGGATCCGAAACGTATATCGTAGTCCAATGTTTCGTCCATCTGCTCAGCGGTTCGGGTAAGTTCGTCAATTTGGGACATAAAAAAGCGATAAGAAATTGGTACGTGAGGATGGACGGGCAGATCAAAGCTCGGCGGGTAAGCCGTGATATCTGGTGGCGCAAGGTATCAGAGGTCGTCTGTCACGAGAGACAATCGATATGACCCTGAACCAAGGCTGCATTCAACGCGTATTTAGTCAAATGAAATTTACGAACCGTCGAAATTCCATGGCCAAGTCAATTTCGATTATGGCAAAGGGAACGGAGCAAACGAGATGGAGGAGTAGAACATTTAGAGCGTGAAGGAAGAGAGACAGAGGCCAGAGCATGCGGTGAATGAGGAGGATGAAGAACGAGTTTGTGTGACACCCAGCGGGCTCGAGAGTGGATTTCAAGGATCAGCGAAAGGCCAGACGGGGGCTTCTGAACGACGAGGCAACGAGGGTGAGGCGAGTTCGCTCTCTACAGCCTACGAGAGAGAAAGACGGGTCGAAAACGGTTTTAGGATCGAGACAATCAATTGAACGGCGCAAAGTTGCATCAGTGATACTTCTGGCCCATTTTATCGACATTGACGACGAATCCTATCCTGGCTTTTGACTACATATCTTCACAGGTTTGCGCCACCAAGGGGGGCAAGATAAATAGCCACGAGGCTTTCGAAGCACCTTGTAGCCGTGCGCCAAGACCAGACGAGAATAGCGATAGGTGTCAAGAGAAGGTTAGGGAGTGTATTGGAGGGCTGTGGCGGAGACAGAAGACTTGTGGTACCCGTGATGGATAGTGAGATCAGGAGAGGGACGGGAGTGATAGGAGAGCGAGGAGGCGAATGAGTGCGGATACATGAGTGGAAAGACCGAGTTGAGACAGAAAAGGATCGGGTGGTTGGCTCATAGACAACCACTATCGTTGTGAGAGACACAGCCGAGCCTTGGGAGAAGTTAGCCGGCCGTCGATCGTCGCTTGTCTAGCAAAAGCGCAAGCTATTCGCGCAGCGTTGGATGAACCCCAGTGATCAAGCATCAGAAGAGGCGGTGAGAGATGTCCGGCGAGACCAGGTGAGCTATAGCGGTGCCGCGGTGATATCGCGTTGGCTGTACTCTTTGGTCACTTGAGGGTATTCAGCAGGAAGACAGCGACAACGACGAGGGTGATGGCGGTTGAGAGGGACGGTATTGAAAATTTGATGGCGCTTCTTGTCGGTCATTTCGGGGTTTTTAGGTGTCATAGTTTTCACCTCGTCCCCCTCGATCAACAAAAGACATCGGAAATGAACGAGGCGGGCTGAAAAGGCTAGAAGCGGTAGCCACCAACCGAGGAGTTTATGCAAGCGATAAGGGGGGAGGCGCTTAGTGACCCGAGCAGTCATCGAAGCATTAGAGAGGAAAGGAAGGTTGATATGAGGTCATGAGTGAACGCCTCGAGGCCGACGATAATGGATTTACCCACGCTTGAACGGCGGCGAGGCGGCGGAATCGGAGGTTTTAGTGACCGACCGACTGAGTTTTTTCGTCCTTGTGTTCGCATGGCGCCCGTTTGTACCCGAATTTGAGCGAAGAAGGAAAGGATGAGCCAGGTATACTTGTTTTGGGTAGATTGATAAGGTGAATTTAGAGTAAGAAAGGAACGAATGAGGGCAAGAAAAGAGAGAAAAGGATGAAAAGAGGGGGAACGAGGCGTTTGTTGATGGGCGGGGCCGCGCCTCGTTGTGTTTGATGGTTGGCCCTAACCCCGCTGGGTACTGGGCGTGGTCTCGTTTATCACATTGACGTCGAACATCCCCGAACTCCACTAACAGCCTCTCTTTCCCGCCCCTTCCTTCCCGCCCACCACCACCACCATCCCCTTCCTTCCTTCCCGACTTTTGTGATTGTGACGACATCGACGACGATTATCACGACCTAGAATTATTATAGATTGCAACGACGACGAGGATGTCGAGTGCTGTTGACGCGTCGTCGGCGACCCCCGCCTCTGCTCCTCCTCCTCCTCCTCCCGCCTTGTCAACTGCTCCTCCTCCTCATACGACATCAGATCAACAACAAACAAATACTCATCATCATCATCACCACCAACACTCCACTTCCACCACAGCTTCACTTCCGTCGCCCATCACACCCGCAAAGACCAACCAGGACCTCGCTGCGCTGTTGACCCAGGCGTATGGCGAGAATGATACGCTTAGAAAGGAACTCGTTCAGGCGAAACGGAGAGCGGAGAAGGCAGAGAGGCTGGCGCAGAGTTTGACCGCGGTTGCAGATGGAGGACAAAACGGAAATGGGAATGGCGCAGCGACGAATGGATCGAACAATGGACAAGCGTTATCAGAGTCCACGGTCAGGCTTATCAGGGATCTTGAAGACCGATTGGCGCATGCGGAGGTTGCGAGAGAGGACAGTGAGGCGAAGAGGAGGATGGTGCTTGAGCATTGGGCTCAGGTGGATGGGTATCTTGGGACGTTGGAGTACAAGGCGGCAGAGGCGAGGACAAATTTCGGGAGGATTTTGAGAGAGAATGCGTTTGGGCCTCCAGGTACGTTGTCCTCGGTTGTAGAGATACCGGTAAATTGAACTTGGGATAGGATCGCAGTATATGCCGCCACCTCCACCTGCTTCGACGTCCTCGAAACATTCGAGGAATAGTTCCAGGAGTCACATGGTCGCGTTCCCGCAACCTACGTCGCCTGTCACGAGTCGACGACAGAGGACCCCATCCATGGATACTGCGTACCCGCCTCCCAAGCGATCTAGAGGCGAGGATTATCCTGCTACGCCTAGGTTCGCGTACTCTGAATCGGTGAGTCATGATCTTGTTCTAGTTCTCGATGAAATTGACAGGACGGTTGATAGGCCATCCACGATCCTCGACAAGGACCACCACCTCCCCAGTCGCACGCCATACGCGTCATTCAACCGTCTGAGAAGTATCCCCATCCCGGGCATCCTCAAGGTCGGCATACAAGAGCTTCAAGTCATTCCAGCGCGAGTTCGATGGATGTTGACGAGATGTTGTTGAGGACCACCGAACAAGGTACGTCTCCCCTCCGCTGCTCTCATGTCATCGCGTCTGACTAACGGCCCGTTATAGGTGCACCGAATGGAACAGCACCAGGAACCACCCCTCTCCAAGCTCAAGGATCGACAATTATCACGTCGTCGCATCGGACACGCACAACGCGTTCGCAGCCTGCTCCTAGGCCAGTTGGAGAAGATCCCTCTCAGCAACAGGTGTTCGGAAGGACGGTGTCGTCTGCTGCGGGAGGAGCATATCCTGCTAATCAGAGTGATCCGAGAGAGTTTGGCGGGAGGAAACGAGGTGAGTTCTACCTTTCTTTTTGCACATCGAGACGTTGGTCTCGAGTGTGTTGTTCCCCGAGCCTCCTTCGTCATTCCGGCATCTATTCGATGACGTCGTTACGCGTCGTTTGAACGAACGAACGAATATCATTTTACTTTGCCTTTTGGCTTTTACCTTCGTATGCAATTGTGCGGCGAACTAATGCTTGTTTCCTCCTCCAGATCCTCTTCAGGGTACCGCTCCGCTTCAGCAGTACAACACCCACGTCTTCGCTCCTCCCGTTACCGGCGCGCCTATCAAGAAGAGCAAGTATTCAAGTGGGAACCTCGCCGCTCAAGGTTCTCTTGGTGGGTTCTCCTTCATCGCTCGCTACTCGAAACGACACTCACCTTTTTCGTCGTCGCCGTAGATCCGCAATCGCAAACATCACCTCAAGCCATCTTCCCGGCTTCCAACGAACAGGGTCAACGTATCTGTCGACAGTGTGGACAGGTTGGGAGGTACAAGGATGGAAAGTGTGTCGAAAAGTGGGGTCCGGGGCCGATGGGTCCTGGAACTGTTTGTGATCGGTGAGTTGTTGTTCGATCGTCTTTATGCTCGCTGCGCCTTTCATCCCTTTGCGTTTTGGCTCTGGCCCTTCCATCGTCCCCGTCATTCGTCCCATGTTCTTCTCGTTCTCTCGTTATCCTTTTTCCATTTACTTTGGCATTTCTCTATGCTAATGTGGTGTTGCCTCTCAGTTGTCGCAAGAAGATGAAACGCATCGAGCGAAGAGGTACACTTGAAGCGCAACAGCAGCAGGCTCAGCAAGCTGTTCAAGCACAAGCGCAGATGCAGGCCAATATGGCTGTGCAAGTCCATGCTCAAGCGGTTGCTCATGCATCTCAAGGTGAATATCTGTTTCATTCTCTGTTTCTCGCTCGGATGGTGCTAATGGATCACTGCGTTCTCTAGTCCAGCAACGTCAACCGCATCCGAATGTTGCAGGGGGTCTCTCAAGAACGGATACGCTGCCTACGAATCTATCGACGAGCTCGAGGACTGAGCGAGATCGACCTCCGAAAGAGGTGAGCTTTTGATAGTACTCCACCTGACGAAGTCATGCTAACGAGTCAATTCCTCGCAGTCACACCTTCGAACTCAACCGTCGACCGCAACTCCCACCGACCGACGTTCACCCATCAACGGCAAACCCACTTCTTCGTCCAACCCTCCTGCTACCAGCGCCTCTCCCCTCCATCGCTCACCTGAAGCCGAACGAACGGACATGACTGACTCCGATGCTGACGCCGACGCCGAGGCTGAAGCTGAAGCCGAAATTTTGGGTGCTGCCTCTATCGCGAGTGGTGCGAGTGCGACGAGCGTTCGTGCGCCGACTTCGAAATCATCGGCGGTGAAAGAGGAAGGACCGGCGACGACGACGACAACGATGGACGTGGACGAGCTAGAGGATGGAGAAGGGGATGCAGAGGCCGACGCAGAGGTCGATCCCGAGGCGGATTTGTTGGAAGCTGTGGATGCGGCTGAGAGAAACAGCAGTGCGGGATCAAATGCGTGAGGTGGTGGGGGGGGAAACGAACGAATAGAGTTATTTCGTATGTTTAGATTTTTCTTTATGGTCTTTTTCTCTTCTCTTTTGATGACCGGTTGATCCCCTTCCCCATACCTTCTTGTCTCGTCGCTATCCTACATGCTTTCTACAGCCAACTTGAATTCTCTGGTCCGTCGACGGATATGTATTATGTTTTTTCTATGACAATCCTTTTCTTTTACTGACTTGCGCATGTCGGACTACCTGCCTCAAGCTTCTTACGAGGGGGAAGAACTGAATCTCTTGCATATTTCTGTACATATACACATCCTGTAGATTGTTCTTGTATCAAAACGAAATGGGAACTGTAATAGAACTGACTGCTCGAACGCGTCCTGCATTGGAGGGAACAGGGTTTGAGCAAGCTCTTGACTCGATGCCCGAGAAGTGTATGACCATCGAGTGACTTCACTGTTCCGGATTGTTAATTTAAATGATTGCATAGGTTAGCCGCGCAAAAGCCAAGTAATACAAAGTGCAACTCACAAAATTTGAACGACACTGCGCTTGATCTTAAGCTCATTGCCTGCAAAGGTCCGCCTCGGCGATTCAAAATATGGCTCTGTGGGAACTCCACGCGAGGCGTACCTCAAAGAGACAAGCAAAGATAGCTTTTGCACCTCCCAAAGTTGCGAGTTGGCTCTTGAATTGGTCGCATAAGCCCTTGATGATCAGTTCCAGGGAACTGAGGTGGAAGGCTTGCATCTTTTGGCTTAGAAGAATCCCACACCTACGTCGATCTGAGAGTGAACTATCAGTATTGACATTTCTAACGATTCATTTGAGAGAACGCACCTTGATAGGTTAAACACATTCGGCGGCATTCTTTTCGATGGCAGTCTCCTCCAATCATTGCGCTGGCATCCTTCAGAGCAATAAGCGACCATATGGCAGGCCGAGCAAGATTTATGAAGTTTCTTGAGCGAAGGACTATGCTGGCGAGCGACAGGGAGAATAAGAGCGGCGAATTCGTACAAGGAGACTGGACATACACACTTGTTGTTGTCGCAAAGCTTCACCTGAGCATCGCTGTTCTCGAGGTCAGAGGCTCTTGTCCATGTAAGGTTCTCAAGGTAGCTTCAGTGCTGTCCAGGGGAGAGAACCGGAAGATTTTCCAATGCTTCCATCTGTTCGGGACTTAGGACCAGTGCCAAGCGGTCGAAGGCATTCAAGAGTGACATAACTACTCGTGGATGGTAGGTGTACGCATCTAGAGACAAGATTGCGTTCTGAGCATTAGCCACGTTGGGCGGAAGGCTGAGGTCATAGCGAATAAGAGCATACGATAGGACGGGGAGGTAGCCGTGATCAAAAATCGATTGAAGGTTGCGAATGGGATTCGCGCCTTGCTGAAGACGCTGATCGAGGATTCTTGCGACAGCTCGAAGAAGGGTATTGGAAGGAAAGACCGGCGCCATCATGACCAGAGTCTTCATCCAGAAGCCAAGATATCGAGCCTTACAGAGCGCTGCATGGATGACCGGGTTTTATGATAGCGCTGTAGTGGCTCCCCAGATATCAAGAAAGAGATGTTTTCTCGGTTCATCGAGATCGGTTATAGCCTCCGTCTTATTCGTAAAGTGCGGAACGTGAAGGGTACGAGCGAGGGCTGACCTACAGAACAATTCAAGCTTAATTGGGTTGTAGACAAGAAGTGCAGCGATTGCGTGAAAACCACTTTCGTGGCCGACGGCAGTTTTGAAAGCGGAGAGGATGGCGCTGGTACCGGCTTCCTCAACTTTAAATATAGCTTCGGCTGCATTCTTGACAAGTATTGATGGCCAGAGGGTGAGCAATGTCGTGATCAAGACTGGATGCTGAACAAACTTGTCAAGGAAAGCTCCTTTCAGTGCAAGACACGCAACGACTGCGCTGGCGTTACTCGCGAGATGTCGTTGAAAGGCAGAAGGATCGAGGAGAAGGTCTTGGTAGCAAGTTTGGATGCTTGAATCCATCCAAGCCAGTACATCATCCATGCAAGCACGCATCCGCAAACGAGTTTGCCCCAGAAGATGAGGGTGAAGTAGCGACGCTGTGAGAGCCTGTTCAAGGCATTCTAAGCCCTCAAATCCGCGAAAGGCCCACTCGGAGCGCGAGAGAGATGAAGAGCAAGGATCTATCTGAAATATGGACAGTATTGCATTGAGGACATCGATGCTGTAGTGCTCATCCTTGAACTTCTCTCCGAAGGTGGTCGACGCGGTAACGCTCCCCGCTGCAACCTATATTCTGCTGAGAATTCACTCGCCAATAGGTCGAGAATGGAATAGCAGCCAAACCTTGTCGAGAAAAGATGGCGGTAGCTTAGATTGAGTAGGAAGCGACCGTGAGGACATCGATGTAGGGAGAGTAAGGCTGATCGTCAAACACGCCTGGGCTTAGATTTCAATTGTGGCGGCCGCGATCACTCCGATGGCGCTTCGACTTGAACCTCCATCACCACGGACTCTACTTGTCTCCATAGTCAGACTGACGATGTGTTCGGGGCACGGGCTGTAAAAAAACTATGGGAGATGTGGGCGGGCTTCATAGGAAGGGTGGAATCAGCGTTCAAACCGGTTGTGAGTGGTTCAATCTTACCATTGAGATGACGCCTAGCATACACCTAGGCGCACCGCTTCTGCTCTGGCCAGCCTTTTCATCACCAGACGGTCCATGCACCATACTCTCTCTACTCAAATTACTCGAGGAGTAGTCAAGCGTGGCCCCATTTGCGTCGAAACCAAAGGGTATCGCTGAAAAGGCTTCAATGACCAACTCGAAGAAGGGTAGTCATGCTGGATCAGGTGCGTTCGCTTCTCTCACATCGCTGACTTTCCAAGGGCTAACAGATCACTTTCTCCCTATTCCTTGGTATGCGTCATGCATCATAAACCTGCCATCGACCCATTTGTACCTCTCGTCATTGACGCACGCCACCAATCCTCTCCAACTCCCATGGTCACCCCAAACTCACCTCTCCCTCGCTTGCTTGTGTCCCCACATGCAGATCGAACCGATAGCATTTCTAGCTTACTCAAAGGGCTAAACGCCTTCCAGGGGAAGCGAGAATGACAGCCCAGTGAGTCGGTGTCTCCGTGTCCGATTTGGTCCTGGAAGCCGGTTCGAGGGTTAGGGTTATGGGGGGCAAAATGGATCGTAGGGCAAAATGCCCTACACCCTATGCTCTGCTCTGCCCTGCCCTGCCCCACTCTACTCTACTCTACTCTACTCTACTCTACTCTACTCTACTCTACTCTACTCAATCGTGCTCTACTCGACCATACTCTACTCTGCCCTGCTCTACTTTCTCCACCTTCCTTTAACTCTTTTGCCATGGGCTGCTCACCCTCAAATCACCTTAGTTGACGCCCAGCTCGGCTTCATTCTGTTCAACGTGCACCTCACATATGCTGCAATGCCAATGCTTCAGTATTATTTTATGTCCATGTTTTATGGACTATGGATGTACCATTTGCTATCTATTGTAGAATTCTTACTCAAAAGGATGGGCGTCCTCGACGGTCGATGTGAGGTGTGTTTGAATTTTGAATTAATTGGATCAAACTGTTAGTGCGGGTTGTTGTACATACTCACCACGCAACATTACATCGCCTTATCTGTACATTACGACCCTATTTTTCTCTTATCAATAGCATAGAATACAGGTTATTACAGCGCTTTCCTCAACTGGTGTCGTGGACGCCAGTTGCGAGTCGTTACAAATAAACGCTCACTGGGCGTCTATATTACTTTACCCAAACGGGCGTGCTGTAGGCCTGTAAAAAGGAACCATCATTCTTATTTTATTCTATGAAACCAGCATACATGACGCCAGCAGAGTTGACACCATTGATGTGACTAGGCAAGTAAACACCCAACAGGTGCGCGGTGTGCGTCAAGGGCGTCGTCGACGCCAACTGTGACTGACGATTTTATCTGTTCAATATAGTGCCATAAATGATCTTTTTAGGATCTTTCCTTTGTTGTAAATTGAACTATGGTAGTCCTGGAGTACTTGTTTAGTTTCATCTCCCAAGTCAGCGCATCACAACATCACACTGACCTCCTTCCCTGTTCTTGTTCCTTTCTCCTCGCTTGACACCAGGTATTTCTCTGGAAGCATTTGGGTCAATCCACCATTCCCTCTCTCTCTGGGTGGAACGTCTGCGAGAGGAACGATGAGGTCCAGAGGGTGGGCGCTTAAATCATCATCACTCGCAACTGGCCAAATCCGATCGACGCGTTTTTCGAAAAATGGTCATCAGGTGACCTGAAGTTCAGAGCCCGCAGCCGGGCGCTTGCAGATGCAAGCACACGACCATGGTTTGCTTGTGGATGCTTGAAGCGTTCAATCACATGGAAGAGGCAAGTACTTTACCTGTAGCTAGCCACAGAAACCATCGAGCAAGCAATGGTGAGACAATGAGTCAGCAAATCGAGCAATCGCTCACGTTTTTAAGCCACACACACACAGGGAGATATCGATTCCCAGTGTTAAAAAGAGCCAAAAGAAAATCTAGGGCTGGTATGGATACCAAAAATAATAATGAAACATTGGGTAGTTGGACAAGGACAAGGAAACGGTCAAGATAATGGGGCTCTTGCGTGTGCGTAAGGGATGGGCGTCGTGGACGCCAGTTGCAAGGAAACTTGGATTTGTACTAGCGCGCTAACAGTTGCACGTCTTGTTTCTCGCAATGGGCGTCATGGACGCCAGGTGCATAGACCGACAACATTAGGAAATAGACGCTGAATGAGTGCTTAAGCCGCAATGGGCATCGGCAAGATCTGTCTGTGCAGACAAATTAGGTGCTCATTCTGAGTTTGTTTGCTTATGACATTAGTCCATGACCTGGCGTCCATGACGTCCATTTATTAGGAGAGAGAGAAGCGCTCTTCCGCTACTTTCTCACAATGGGCGTCGTGGACGCCGGGTGCATGCTTCCTTCTCGTTTTAAAAAGGAGGAAGCTATGTCGAAGGATGCTTGTCAGATGGGCGTCATGGACGCCAGTGGCAAGGAATATCATTCATTTCATTTACTCGGGCGGCTGCCTGTCTTCCTTCTCACCATGGGCGTCGTGGACGCTAGCTGCATAGACTAATGATATGAGGAAATACATGCTGAATGAGTGCTTAAGCAGCCACAATGCCTGTCGATGCAGCCGCTTGCTAATGTCATTAGTCTATGCACCTGGCGTCCATGACGCCCATGGTGAGAAGGAAGACAGGCAGCCGCCTGAGTTAACGAAATGAATGATATTCCTTGCCACTGGCGTCCATGACGCCCATCTGACGAGCATCCTTCGACATAGCTTCCCTCGTTTTTAAAACCAGAAGGAAGTGGTCCGCTGAGAATGACTTGTGCCCTCGTCAAACTCAGATACACGGCTAGTCACTCAGGCCCACTGTTTTCGGCCTCAAAAAGCAACAAATCTGTTTTTGAACTCATTATCAATTTTCCACAGGACAACGCTGAGCATTACAGGGTTATGGGGAATGAAATGGCGAGTAGGGTTGACAACCCTAGACCTGTAGGGTGAGCACAGGGTGAGATGGGTAGGGAAGATATAGGGTGAGATGGACAGAGTGCGCCCAGGGTGAGCACAGGGTAAGATGAGAGAAGAGACATCTTAAGAGAGGAAATGAGATGAGACAGAAAGCATGAGAGAAGATGCACAAGGCACTGAGATGTATAAGAGAGGCATGAGAAGCAGAGAATATGAGATATCTTGAGACAGAGTGGACCAATTGACAAGCGGACTGCGCCACTGTGCGCTCGTCGAACACACCGTCCTGGTGATGCCTTACTCATGCTGTGAGACGGAAGCCTCGTCGCACCTGGCATGTATAGAGTACCAGCAGTATATGTGAAATAGCATTGGCAGCTCTCAACAGAATCACAAGCGGATTTCGCTGTGACGCACTCCTCGAGCACGCCGTTTTGGAGACATCTCACGCATATTGTAAGATGGCAGACTCGTCGAGCCTCGCACATCTCACACCTGAGAGCAAATGTAGGACAGCACTTGCAGTTCTCAATGGTTTTGCAAACGGTTTTCGCTACGACGTGCTTGTTGAATACACCGTTCTGGCAATGGCTCACGCATAGTGTAAGACAGCAGACTCGTCGAGGTTCACACTGCTTACACCTAAGAGAGAATGTGGAATAGCACTTGCGGTTCTCAACAGAATCACAAACGGTTTTCGCCAGAACATGCCCCTTGTGCGCGCCGTTCTAGCGATGCCTCACGCGTACTGAGAGACACACAGCTCGCCGCACCTCACATTACTTACACCTGAGAGTAGATGTGGCATAGGACTTGCAGTTCTCAACGGAATCGCAAGTGGATTTCACCGCAACGCGCTCCTCGAGCGCACCGTTCTGACGATGCCTCACACATACTGAGGGACACAACGCTCCAAGAGCTGCCCACTGCTTACACCTGAGAGAGATTGTGCCACAGCACTTTCAGTTCTCAACGGATTTGCAAACGGATTTCGCCGCAACGCGCTCCTCGAGCGCACCGTTCTAGCGATGTCTCATGCATAGTGAGAGACACAAGGCTCGTCGCATCTCACATTACTTACACTTGAGAGCAAATGTGAGACAGCACTCTCAGTTGTCAACGGATTCACAAACGGATTTCGCCACAACGCGCTCCTCGAGCGCGCCGTTCTAGCGATGTCTCACACATTCTGAGAGACACAACGCTCCAAGAGCTTCCCACTTAGTACATTTGAGAGAGATTGTGACATAGCAGTCTCAGTTCTCAACGGATTTGCAAACGGATTTCGCCGCAACGCGCTCCTCGAGCGCACCGTTCTAGCGATGTCTCATGCATAGTGAGAGACACAAGGCTCGTCGCATCTCACATTACTTACACTTGAGAGCAAATGTGAGACAGCACTCTCAGTTGTCAACGGATTCACAAACGGATTTCGCCACAACGCGCTCCTCGAGCGCGCCGTTCTAGCGATGTCTCATACATTCTGAGAGACACAACGCTCCAAGAGCTTCCCACTTAGTACATTTGAGAGAGATTGTGACATAGCACTCTCAGTTCTCAACGGATTTGCAAACGGATTTCACCACAACGCGCTCCTCGAGCGCACCGTTCTGGCGATGTTTCATGCGTAGTGAGAGACACAAAGGTCGGCGCACCTCCCATATCTTACACATAAGACTGTGCCAGAGTGAGACAAAATAGCACTTATGGAACAGCACAATTAATACTGAATCGTTTGCCTCGGTTGTTTTTTCAGCGTCTTCGCGCCAACGCCAGCTCCAGCCACATACCACACGCGTCCCAAAATAATAGGTTCGTCGAGCACTGGATAAGAGGGAGACGAAACAGCACTTATGGAATAACACAGTGAATACTTGACCATTTGCCTTGGTTGTTTTTTCAGCCTCTTTGCGTCGACGGCAGCTCCTTATAGATACCACACGCGTCCCAAGACGATGGGATCGTCGAACCCTGTGCAAGAGTGAGACAAAATAGCACTTATGGAATAGCATAGTGAATACTTGACCGTTTGCCTCAGTTGTTTTTGCATCGTCCTCACGCCAACGGCAGCTCGCCGTAGATACCAGCCGTGTGGCAAACGGATAGGTTCGTCGAGCATTGTGATACATAGAAGCGAACCAGGACTCATGGAATAGCACAAGGAGTACTTAACCATTTGACTCGGTTGTTTTTTAAGCTTCTTCAGGTCAACGGCAGCTCAAAGTGGATACCACACGCGTCCAGAGACAATGAGTTCGACGAGCACAGTGCAACAGTGAGACGAAACAGAACTTATGAAATAGCGCAATGAGTACTCGACCGTTTGCCTTGGTTGTTTTTGCAGCTTCTTTGCGCTGACGAGAGCTCAAGATAGATACCACACGCGTCCCGAGACGATGAGATCGTCGAACACTGTGTTACAGTGAGACGAAACAGCACTTATGCAATAGCACAAGCAGTACTTGACCATTTGCTTCGGTTGTTTTTCCAGCTTCTTCGCGTTGTCGGCAGCTCAAGATGGGTACCAGCCACTCACCGAGACAATGAGTTCCTCGAACACTGTGCAAGAGGGGGACGAAATAGGACTTATGGAATATCACAGTGAATACTGCACCATTTGCTTCGGTTGTTTTTCCAGCTTCTTCGCACTGGCGGCAGCTCCAAGTACATACCAGGCGCTCACCGAGAGGATGAGGTAGTCAAACCCTGTGCAAGAGTGAGACGAAATAGGACTTATGGAATATCACCGTGAATACTTGACCGTTTCCTTTGGTTGTTTTTTTGTCTTCTTTGCGTTAACAGCAGCTCCAAGTACATACCAGCCGCTCACCGAGACGATGATTTCGAAGAGCACTGTGCAAGAGCGAGACAAAACAGTACTTATGCAATAGAACACTGAATATTGGACCGTTTGCTTCGGTTGTTTTTCCAGCGTTTTTGCACCAACGGCAGCTCCAAGTACATATAACACGCATCCAGAGACGATGGGTTCGTCGAACACTGTGAAACAAAGAAACGAAACAGCACTTATGAAATAGCACCGTGAATACTGCACCGTTTGTCTCGCTTGTTTTTCCAGCTTCTTTGCGCCGACGGCACCTCCAAGTACATACCAGCCGCTCACCGAGACGATGAGATCGTCGCGCGCTGTGTAAGAGAGAGACGAACCAGCACTTATGACATAGCAAAGCGAGAACTGAACCGTTTGCTTCGGTTGTTTTTTCACGTTCTTCGCACCAACGGTAGCTCAACATACATACCACACGCGTCCTAAGACGATGCGATCGTCGAGCGCTGTGCACAAGAGAGACGAAACAGGACTTATGGAATAGCACAGCGAGAACTGAACCGTTTGTCTCGGTTGTTTTTGCATCTTCTTCGTGCCGATAGCAGCTCGAGATAGATATTACACGCGTCCAGAGATGATGCGATCGTCGCGCGTTGTGTAAGGGAGAGACGAACCAGCACTTATGACATAGAAAGGCAAGAACTGAACCGTTTGTCTCGGTTGTTTTTGCATCGTCTTTGCGCCAACAGCAGCTCAAGATACATACCACACGCGTCCCGAGAGGATGAGATCGTCGAGCACTGTGCAACAGTGAGACGAAATAGGACTTATGGAATAGCATAGTGAATACTGTACCGTTTTCCTTGGTTATTTTTGCAGCTTCGTCGCGCCAACGGCAGCTCCAAGTACATATCACAAGCATCCCAGGGCGATGAGATCGTCGAGCCCTGTGCAACTGTGAAACAGAACAGCACTTATGGAATAGCAGAATGAATACTTAACCGTTTGCCTCGGTTGTTTTTCCAGCTTCTTCAGGCCGACGGCACCTCCAAGTACATACCAGCCGCTCACCGAGACGATGAGATCGTCGAACACTGTGCAACAGTGAGACGAAACAGGACTTATGGAATAGCATAGTGAATACTGGACCGTTTGCCTTGGTTGTTTTTGCAGCTTCTTCGGGCGAACGGCAGCTCAAAGTACATATCAAACGCATCCCAGGGCGATGAGATCGTCGAACCCTGTGCAACTGTGAAACAGAACAGCACTTATGGAATAGCAGAATGAATACCTCACGGTTTGCCTTGGTTCCTTCTTTCACGCATGCCCGTCGATCACACCTCCCTGCAGGTACCAACCGCTCACCGAGACGTTGGGTTCTTGGAACGCAGTGAATTAAATACTCGCCACAGAATATGTATTTGTATGACAACAGTAGATACAGTGTAGCTCGACGAATACTGGACGCTTTTGCAACGTGTTTTGTGCACCTTGCTCTACGGAATTGTAGCTCTTGGACGATGCCACACACTTCCTGTAAAACCACAAGATCGTCGAACCTCTCAATGTGAGAGGATCAGCAGTATATTTTCCCGAGCTCTGTGTGTGCCGAGCTATTTCGGGACGTGATTTGTGTGCGGCGTGCTCGTCGATCCCTTCTTTGCTGCGACCCCACCTGAGCCCGAGGAGACGCCACACGCTCGACGAACTCGGAGTCCGTGAGTCAGCCGCCCACCCACCATAACTCCGCACCAGAAAAAGGATGTTCGCCGAGCGTGCTGCATACATGTGTGGTGTTGGGCCTAGACCGTGGTCTCGACTTGCTGAGAGATGTGCCAGACCTCTCATGGGATGGCATTCGACGAACCTGTGGCATGCACAGCAGCCATCCGGACAAATCGGGCGCAGGAAAGGTGGTGCTCAGCAACGGCTCGGCCAAATTGGGCCTGGGTGGGTGTGTCTGAGAGATGTGTTCGACGATCGCGCTTCTGTGGAGAGAAGCGCCGACTGGTGGGGGTACCCGTGATGGCACAGCCTGCTGGCTGCAGAGTCGAGGAGCCTACTAATCTTGGTCAACAACGCCTGGGAGACTCGGGATGTATGTAGTATCAAATTTTAGCGTTAATCACGTAGAGGACAATGCAAAAACAAGCTAAGCAAACGATCAAGATTTGAGATAAAGGGGGTTAATGGCTACTTTTGTTGCTAGGGTAGGGTCAGATTTTTTTTGCTAGGGTAGGGCAGGGTAGGTTCAAGAGAGACAGGGTAGGGCAGGGTAGGTCACAGAGAGGGTAGGGCAGGGTAGGTTGCAGAGAGGGTAGGGCAGGGTAGGTTGCAGAGAGACAGGGTACAGTAGGGTAGGTTGCAGAGAGACATAGTAGGGCAGGGTAGGTCACAGAGAGACAGGGTAGGGCAGGGTAGGGTGGTGCAGCAGAAAGGCCAGTACAGAGTGGAGTGGTGCAGCAGATAGGACAGAGTGGTGCAGCACACAGGACAGAACATAGCACAAGAGACAGTGGGAGTAGGGTAGACAGCACACAGGATAGGACAGAGAGATGTGTGCTGCACTTGCAACTGCCTTGTGGTGCAGTGCCTGTCATTATAGCATAGCAAATGGACATCTTTGTGTGATATGCAGCTGAGCACTCTGAAAATTTCAAAGGCTAGAATAGATAGCAGGAACATTTTTGAATAAATATATTGAACTTCAAAAGGGGATCTATTGATATTCAGGTACACCTGCAAAAACCTAGTCATCCAACCCTGGAACTGAACTTTCTGCATCCAACGCATTTGATGCCATCCTCGCAACGTCTTTCACAGCCTTCTCAAAATCATCCGACCTGTCTTCTTTGACTTCATCAATGGCCTCCATAGCCCGATTGCTGATTTCCATGAGGGTGTCACCCCAACTCTTGGCAGTCAACCTCTGGTCCAGGAGATCTGGTGATATGTTCTGTCAATATCTCACTATCCAACAGACATGGGTACCCACCAAGTTCCAGCTTCAAGTGGAGGACCCGTAGGTCAGTCATTGCAGAGCTCAGCTCATCTCCACCAGCACGGGCACGTCTCTCGATGTCGTTGATCTCTGGCCATGCAAGCATGAGCAACAGCATTTACAGATACATAACCGGACCTACCATCCCAACTAGACACCTTCCTTTCGGCATTGATGCCCTTGAAATAAGACTGGACCTCGGACAATAAGTGCAGATGCTCCTTGGCTTGCTGCACCGTGTTGCCAAAGCGGCTCACAAGGGTCTGTATGCAATGGTCATCCAGAATGGAGCATCGGTCCAGAGAGGCATAGCAAGCCTGGCAGCCCACGGTATACTTTTCGACAACACAAGAATCTTCGACTCCCTCCACCACACAAGCGGTGCAGGGAGGGAAGGGGTTGTGTTCCTCAAAAAATGCGACCCATTGGTTGTTTCCTTCGGCACATTGGATCAGCTCTCTTGTGCAGTCATCCGAAGCAAAGGCTGCAACAGAGAGGTGGTCGAGCGAAGTCATACTCGATGACAATTGCAGGGGCAGGAATGGAGACACGGTTGGGGCTTATCACTCGAGACATTATATGGCACGTCCCATGGCGACCACACTGATCTTCCCCATCACATATAGACACTACATGCACGACCCTACCAACCACGGATAACATCCGCATAACGGCCAATGCTTCTCTGATGGCCTCCAATTGAACCAGGGGTTGGGTACCGTGGGCGAACAAAAGAAACGAGAAAGGGGTGGAAAGGGATGAACCTCCTATCACCAATCCGTAGGGCGGCATTCGACGGTTGAAAACGAGGAGAACACGATGATGACAATCCACGAATGTCGTTGTTAGATGGGTTGTAAGTCTTTGAGAGGAGGGAGGAACGAGGCAGCAATGACAATCCTAACTATATACTTCTTGCATATTGGGCTATATGTCTTTTGATATCACTTTTGGCCACCTTTGGGTGACGGGAACGGTTTTCAATATCACGATATGAGTTTTTTTGCACCTCATATCAAGGAAAAAACTCTCGATATCGCTCGAATATCGCTCAATATCATCTCATATCGCTCGAAGGGTTAGGGTTAGGGTTAGGGTTAGGGTTGGTTAGGTGTTTA